>ML383142.1:0-12604 GCA_005239525.1 Nicotiana knightiana | reverse complement strand
TAAAGGTACTGCAATGTACCTGTGATTATACGTAATATTGTTGGCGAACAAACAGTTGAAGCGATGAATATCAAAAAACAATGACGATCGTAAAAGCGAAGAACGGGAGAGAGAGAGAGAAAGAGAGTATTTGCAAAGTATAAGAATGGAAGTAGAGGAATGAGGTTTACTTGAAGAGAGAGAAAAAGTAGGCTTGACTGCTTGTAAAAGGGTAAAATTATCTTTTCGAAAGGCTTTTAACAAAAAAACGGGTACCAGTGCAAACATAAAACAAAGCGGGTACAGGTTAAAGAGGGGCGCCTAAATAGGGCGCCCTGTGCAATTTTTACGTATACATGTCTAATGGCGAAATGGATAATAGAAACAGTTATCCATCTTATATCATCCACCAAAAAAATAGATTGGATAATGAACTTTTTAAATATAGATAAGATTCATATTATCCACTTAAAAAAAGAATAATCAATAGATTTAACTTTATATTTGTAAAGACTCAAATTAGGAGTTATTTAAGTTTGGGAGACTAAAAATTCTTCAAGAAGTCGTGAATAATATGGATTACCATATTATTTGCCAGTTAATTCATTTTCTATCNAAAACTTCAGCACAAGATGCTGAAGTCAATTAGTTCATTTGTAAAATCTTCAGCACCTCATATGCTGAAGTTTTGTCCTTAATTCTATAGTTTTGTCATGAGCTTTTTTTAAAACTTCAGCACAAGATGCTGAAGTCAATTAGTTCATTTGTAAAATCTTCAGCACCTCATATGCTGAAGTTTTGTCCTTAATTCATAAAAATATAACAAAAAACACAAACAAAACTTTAGCTCCCTAGCTAAAGAATTTATAGAAATGTTCATTTAAAACAGACACACACGTTCAAAAGCTTTNAAGGGTAAAATTATCTTTTCGAAAGGCTTTTAACAAAAAAACGGGTACCAGTGCAAACATAAAACAAAGCGGGTACAGGTTAAAGAGGGGCGCCTAAATAGGGCGCCCTGTGCAATTTTTACGTATACATGTCTAATGGCGAAATGGATAATAGAAACAGTTATCCATCTTATATCATCCACCAAAAAAATAGATTGGATAATGAACTTTTTAAATATAGATAAGATTCATATTATCCACTTAAAAAAAGAATAATCAATAGATTTAACTTTATATTTGTAAAGACTCAAATTAGGAGTTATTTAAGTTTGGGAGACTAAAAATTCTTCAAGAAGTCGTGAATAATATGGATTACCATATTATTTGCCAGTTAATTCATTTTCTATCAAATATGGGTTGGGTTGGATATTTTATCTATTTTTACATTACCCATTTTCCACCCGTCCATATCCGACCCGACTGCCCGTTTGCTACTGACCAAATCACATCTGCCATAAAAGAATGTTTAAAGATTGCAAAGAAATTGTTTTTAGATCTCCTGTGAAGATTAGTGAATAACCCAAGAGGTATAAGAAAATTGGTGTATCCATATTCCACATTGACTTCAGCGAGGGGATTGACCACTGGATAGTAGCTACAATTTGAAATTAAAAAAAAGACATTAATTCCGTAGTCAGAAACATCGGCTAGAGCTTATAGCAATGGATCTATCTGGAACTAGAGTCATTTTCACAACTGGTCTTATACTCGCATTGTCCTAGAACTAAGTGGATCTAACTCTCAACTTCAGAAAAGAGCAAAACAAACCTTCCTAACCAGGCAAAACCTCCTCCTCAGCGCCCCCCTCCCCCTACCACCATAAGAGAGAGAGAGAGAGAGAATATCAGGATCATCAACCTATTCATTACAAGATATTTTACAATATTCACATATGAATGTAACATTACAGAAAATGGGGAGCAGACGTTTTGTACTCTTCTCTCCAGTGTAATGTTGATTTGATACTGACATATCTGTAACTGGCTATAATTCCTTTTACTTTGGCAAAAGTTCTGTCAACCTGTAAGTAAGCTAAATATATCAGTTCTTCCGCTTCAAAAATGTCTCCACATACGTTTCACACATGTATCATTCAGGATAGCATGACTTGTTTCACGTTAGTGGTTGGAGTTCTTGTTCGCGCACAACGGTCTCAACACGTTCATATGGAAGAGGTGATTCTTGCCTCCGTCTCCATATCAACAATCCTAAGAAAGCTGATAATCCAAGTATCAACACAACTGACAATGCTATAACAACGATCAAGTAACTTTGCTGCCATCCGGTCCTATATCATTGCAAAAAAACAACGGTAATCAAGACCTTATATCACATGAATTTATCTTTAAAGTGGAATGAGTTGTGGGCACAGGATAGCAAGGATTATGCCCCTTCTAGCACTATCTTTCTTTCAGTCAAAATAACAAGCAATTGTGAGCACTGGGGTATAATGATTTCCCTCTTTTATCAAAGAATAAAATAAGTTGCAGTTTATGTAAAAGATGCTTTAAAGAACAAAAGGATGCATGTCAAGAAGTTCCCATTCCAGAACCAGTTCCCTCAGCTTCTTGTCTCGATGCTAGTTCAAACAAGCATTGGTGTGAGAGAGAGGATTGACATTCACTAAAGCACAAATCTTCCACCTCTCTTCCACCCGTTCAAATTTGTATCACCTGGGGGTATGGGGTATGGTTGAACGGATCACCAAATATACCAACTAGACATCTCAAGAGGAAGTGTTGAACACCGTTGTCGGTCCCTGAGCTGATCTTCAACACATTATCAACTATCTAAGTTGGGTGCTCCACCATCTCCGTCTAGTGAGAAATCATAGCCGTATCAGCATATAATCTCGTCTATGTGATATTGTCCTTTTGAATCAGCTTGTTGTAAGATTGTCCAGAAAATGTAAAATTTTGCAGCTATATCTCTTAATCCCCTGTTGTAATCTGGCTCCGGGATGATAACTGTCGGATTCCTATCTCCCTGTCAAGCTTCACTTCGAGTGAATCGACCATAACTGTTATAGTTTAGATAGACTCTGTTTATACGTATGTTTGCATCTTCCACCCCCATCGTCTATAAAAGTCCATGTTCCTTTTGATGCTTGAAGGAGACGACACTAACTAGGAAAAGGGATGTTGAAGTAAAGAAAAACTAGCAAGGATGAGGATAAGTAGTGAAATTAATCAAAATACAAGAATGTAGATTGCCAGTATACCTTTTTGGCAGGTGTTCAAAGCCCCATTCAAGTATTCTGTAACTCCCAAATGTATCAGGAAGACGAACACGAGTTTCGACCAACCGATGTATTATTTCCTGCAAACAGATATGATGAATAAACAAAACTTGATCAAGTCAAGCAATAATCTGCAAAGATTGTGGAATTCAGAATCACCGTTGCAGCAGCATTTGACATATAATTTGCAGATCCTGCTGGAAAGATAGCCCATTTAACAAGGGAATCATTTCCTTTCGTTGAGAAGTTCATTAAGTGAACCTGCAAGGTATCTCACAATATGTAGAGCCTCACATAAGATAAGTTAAAACACAAGTGCAGTTAAGTAACACGAACGAAACTGAAGCGTTCAGCTTTAAGATGAGACATAATCAGACAAATTTGGGTTTGGCCAAATTATTGTTCTAAAACCAAAATACCTGTGCAATGTTAACGTCCAACTCTTGGGCAATAAGATGGGTAAGCTCTGTAATGCGAGGCTTCAAGTCCGAGTAATTCACACTCAATGACATATAAAATGTAATGAATCCAACATTAATTTCCCCTGCAAATTGAGATATATGATGAATACGCAATGGAAACAACAAACTATAATTGCCAATATATATGCACTAGAATCTTGCTTTAACATGAGAGAAAAGCTGTAAATAACAGAGAAAGTGCCTAAATGTTACAAAACTATCATGTCATTTCATAAACTTCACATTACAAAAGAAGACAAAAGAGACACCTGTCTCATAAATTATCAAGAATTTGACCAAGATCCTAGTGCAGATATCACCTAGTGAAGGGAATTCGTCAATATCAGCTAGTCCAGGGAATTTAGATGGTTGGCAAAAAGGTTGAAAACATGTCCGATTGGTGGCAATTATTATTCCTTGAAATTGTTAGTCCCCTCAAGAAGTCCTGCTTTAACCAAAGCTCTTTTCCAGTTCAATAATGTTTACATCATGACAGTTCTCAGTAAGTTGGATGCTAGATCACAAGACAATTATCTCGGTGAAAGAACAGGCAAACTCATGGTCAAATGTCAACATATATGCTGACATTAGTCAATGAAAGAAAATTACAGAGCTAACATGTACAGCAGCAATTGAGCTACAATCAAAATGTTGGGATTCAAAGTTGATTCAACATTTTCACAAAACAAACCAGAAACCAAAATGGATTAAAATGGAGGGGAAAAGTAATAAGGCTTCAAATGGATTAATTTTTAGAAAAATGATCAAGAACTCCCTAGTAGAAAAACAAAAAGCTACAATTGACAGGCATCTTAACGGATGGTTAAAGATGTAGTATACTATACCAGGTGCATTATACCCAGGAGATCCACTAGGAACCAGTGTAGGGGCCATACTTCCTGTGGAGTTTGTGTTATCCAAACCAGAGGGCAATGCTGGAGGTGGAGGAGATGAATTAAGTCTGCCCCATAATTCGGAACAGTTGGTTTTCCAGAAACCGATTGTTTCATGCTCACGATCATAAGTGACTAGTGTGTTGCGGACAATAATCCCTGTGCAGTTAAAGCATGCTTGTGACAACACGTTCAACCGGGAATAGTTTGAAGATTGGTCCTTCCAAAATGCTAACAGATTTTAAAAAAGAAATACCTCCCAGAAGAGTTGTTGCATCCTTCCCATTCTGAAAAATCCCCAGACAATAAGCACCACGCACCTTTGAATGCTTCATATCACAGAAGATCGGGTGACGAAATGGGAGAAATCAGTCAATACAAAAATGTTCAAGAGAAATTGGAATATCAGGAGACCAAAACCGGGGGGAGAGGGTGGGTGTGTCATAAGTTCATCACTCATGGTAGTTACAAACAAGGAGTAAGTAAGATGCCTACCCGGAACAAGTAGTTTTCAGGGGACAGAGAGAGTTTCTTTCCATTTGTAAATACCATGTCGACAGGCGGAAAGGTTTTCGAGAGTTGTGAAATGTCACTGAAATATACATGAAACTTAATACTTCTAGAAACGCCAAGTTAAAGGGGGAAAAATGCAAAATGATCGAGTAACTCATTTGTAGTGATATATATTACCTTCCTGCACCAGAAAAGCAGATATCTTTATAATTTGGATCAGGCCCTTCAATCTGTTTTAGAGAATGAACCGCTTTCATAACCTGAGAAAAAGATTGCTAGAAGTTCATTGCAGGGAGAAAAGTTTTTTCTGATTACACCATTTTTAACGAAATCCATTACCCACTAGTTATTGGTAACACATTGCATTACTGCAGAAACCATTAATCCATTTTAATGCAAAGAAATAGAAGTCAATTAACTATAAACATCAAAGGTTTGCAGTAACTCCACAAAAAGTTCATATATATCTTCTTTTTTAGAGAAAAGAAGTTCGTATATATCAAACAAGCTTTCCGATTTCTCTCCAACATTCCTGGAGAATATGTGTGGTACTTAGCTAAATACAATAATTAACAAGAAAATCAACCACCGTTAGTGGTTAAGCAACACCAACTATAATCACCACCAAGTATAATCAGTAGTTAAGCAATGTAATAATCAACACCAAGTATAATCAGTGGTTAAGCAATGTAAAATGATAGTCCATTAAGATGCTGCACCTTATGGAAAATGGTTAAGTGGTGGAGTTGTTGGATGACAAATTCCTTTTTTCCCTTCAAACTTGTGTAGTAGGTATTGAAGCCTTATCTGAGTAATTAAGTGTGATTAAGAGGTTTTAGGTCCAAGTTCCACAGAGTACAGGAGTATTCAAGTTGGTTCTTGTCCCACTAGCATGTGGTAATTTGTTCGACCAATCATTAGCCTAAATAGAACTTATATAACAGCCAAAAGAAATAAAAGGAGGACTTCTGCAATCAAAAGGGAATTAACACTGACACATACTCCCTCCGTTTAAGAAGAATGAACCTATTACTATTTGGGGGTCAAACGAGGTTTTCTTTGACCATGTTTTTTGCAAATAGTTCTTAAATATTTTGAGATGTTAACTATTGTGACTTATAGTACTTTTTTATGTAAATTTTATTTTAAAAAACTTAAAGAATCTGTCTGAATTCACACTGAAAATTAGTCAATTTGATGCTCATACTCCGAAGAGGTTCAAATAAATTGAAATCAAGGGAGTAATAAAAATGAAGCTCAAGTTTCCCAGATTTTATTTCCCAGGATATTCTGCTCGTCACAGGCGTGCTACTTTCCACTACTCTTCGCAGGCAGAATGCAAGACAAAGATGACAGAAATGATAGCAAGAAATTAAGAGATTTAATCTTACTGCATTCTTGAAGGCTGCAAATGCTGCTTCTGGAAGGTAAGCATATGTGGTACCACTATCCAGCACAGTCCCATGATTTCCATCAAAAACCCGTGGATTCAGATTTAGTGCCTTCCCAGCAACATGTATCTCCTTCAGCTCAATATTGTAATATGGACTGTTGCCATCCGAGACTAGAGTAAATGCGTAAGTTTATCAAGTGCATTTGTTAGGAGACACCTAACATTTTAAAGCAATTATTTCCAATACTTACCTGCGTACAGGATCCGAATTGGTAAATACCATGTCTTCAGGGGGTTTTATTCCACCAAGAACCATTGCACCGCCACCGAAGTCCATCCCTCCATAACACAAAGAGAAGGAATCACTAATTACATGTTTCTCAACAAGCTGATCCACTATACTGAGATCCCCACGACCCAAGCCCATTATACCATCAGCGTGTTGGCTGTAAAGATCACCAGTTTCCCTATTTTCACATCCAAAAACAGCTCGCTGGGGTGCAAGCTCACTTTTGTTTCCAAAGGACACAATGTCCTCTCCAAGAACCCCGCTACTAGAACTCATCTCAGCATACTGTCTTTCGTAAATGCATTGCTCCCTCTCATTGTCACATGTACAGTCAATATTACATTTTACAGGTTGATATGTGCTTGACATTTCTGGCTGAAATCTAGGATCCTAAATAAGACAACATTCAGACACTTACATAAATGATAGAAATCAAAATGCAATAGAATTTAAGTGGTAAATTTCAAAAAAAAAAAAATTCAACAATATAGGCCTCCAGTGTGTAATTTTATAGGCTACAAGGTTATCAAGAGAAGTAATTGGTTTTTTTATGATTAAAGGTCAAATAAGCAATACGCCTCATGCAAAACCTCATGAGACAAATCATCCTTGCAATGACTTCTATAGCTCAGCAACGATGAGAGTTTTAGAAATATTATTTTTGTTTCTTATGTATAAGCTTAGAAACTGATATTTTTCCTGACTTTACCTCTAGACTGCTTAATCCTTCCATTTTTCCTTCTCTTTATGATAATTCAAATTACTTATCATAGTAAGCTTTTTTAACATAGGATGTCGATCTACCACAACTGTCCTTCTTAATCCAAGCTTGGGACCAGTTATACAACAACAACAACAACAACAACAACAATGCCTCAGGCTCAAACAAGGTGGGTCAGCTAAGCTTGGGACTGGTTAGACTTTGCAAAGATATTGTCAATACAGGGATAAGTGTGATGTTCAGAGAATCCCTAATTTTCCCTAGAAGACGAATTACTAAGTACTGAAGTAGTATGGGCTTAAATAGAGCAGAATGTATACAAAAGATTGATATACTCAATTGAGGCATGCTTAAGCCCCGAAGCTCAAAAAAGCTCAGGGTATGCACTTCGCCTCACTTAGGTCGCGCTCCAATGTAGGCAAAGTACTAACGCATGCGCCTCATTGCCCAAAAGTTCTATCTTGAATAGAGCAATACAAAACAATACAATAAATATGATTGGCAAAAGAATATATTATTTGTTAAGGAAATCATTATGAATGAAATTGTTACTTATTTCTTGCATTACATATATATTCTTATTTTTTCTTCCTTGCACCTTCTTTAACTAAAGCCCACACTTAAATTGCACTTTTCGCTTAAAACCCTGATAGACTTGGACCACTTTTTAACGCTTTTCGCCTTTGACAACACTGATATAGCCAATCTTAACTAGTTAAGGATTGAGGAATATGTGATATATATATTTGTTAATGAGATGCATTTAAAATGCCTAGATAAAGATAGAACCGTGGTTTTCCGAGACATAAGTATGGTGTACTAAGGCACCGACCTAAAAGGAGAGCAATCAACACTCAGAGACCCACTTGGGTGCTATTCTCACCGGAGAGGTTTTGAAAAGAAGGGATAGCAATGATCTTCCCTTTCTTGAGTGCAGAATGGACGACAGATGTCATTGTGTTCTAACTCTTAGCTGGGCCATGCCAACTTCAATTACGTAACTTTTGCTAAGGTGGGTCATAAGGCAGAGGGTAAGATTTATGGAAACTGACACCCTTTTCTCTATTTTGTGTATGCTTAAGGAGAGAAACAAAAGATCATTAAAAGGATTATTAATTGAATTTTCACCAATATAAGAAATATCATTTTTTTTCTTATTTTCAATAAGTCTAGTATAGGAAACATCTTTAGTCTACTCTTTTTTTTGTGGCTGAAATAGAAACTCCACTCACATCATTATGTTTGCTGATATTTTTGTCTAAGTTCACAGTTATATAGTGCTAGGCTGCTAGCCTTAGTTCCCTAGTCCTTTTTGTTCACCCTTGTAACTGGTGGTGCCTTCTTAATACATTTGCTACCTTACCAACAATGTAATTACACTACATGTTTTTTAACTAGAAATTCATCTAATAAGAGGTGCAACAATGCGTTTTTTAACACACAAAGGAAAAAACCACAAAAATGCAAACCAAATTCCTTGCTAATTGACCAGCACTTCCAACAACAAAATAGCAAGATCCAAGCTAATATTATTTCTTTTTGCATTTTTATTATTCTAATGTAAGCTAAGCATAATATATCTGAGGTTTAAATGTTCTATAGTCCATATTATACTATAACATGATATAAGTGTTCATCAAATACTCACAAGAGATTAAGCTTGTTCTATTTTGAAAAGCAACATCTCTTTCCCTCATAAAAATAACCGATGAACATTATACTAACACAATTCATGAATTTACTCCTTTTTCTACCACATCAAGATCTTCAAGTTTCTGAAGTAACACGAATAAAAAAGCTTGTATTAATTTTTATGTCGTATTGAGCTACTATCGGTGGGAAAATACATACAACTGCAAAGTATTAATATCATTAGTATCTTGAAAGGCAAAAAAGAAAACAAATTCAAAAATGTGCCCACCTGATGCTTGCCACATTGTTTGCACGTTATGCACGGCACATATGTAACAGTACTCCCAGTATCCACTATAAGAGCAAAGCTCTGGGAAGGAGTTCCAATCCAAAGACGCGTTGTATAATATCTGCATCAGAGTAATTTGCAATCAATAGACGAATAAAAAGTAAATATTTATTGGCATTCCATATAAGTAGAGAAGCCAATTTTCTTTACCAATAACTCTAACTCTTACTCCATATCACTCGTTTCAATTAAGACATAAAAATCCAAATATACAATACTTTACCGTACCATTCGACACCTACTTTAATGTCCAAGGAAACACTTGAAAATGATCTAGAAGATGATTTTACAAAGTAAAACATTTTCAAATCCAAGATATTTTGTATGAGAAAAAAGATTATACGTCCAGTGAAAACAGATCTATTAGAGCAGTGAATTTAAGCAACTGACCCGTTGAGGAGTAGATCGTCGTGGAGATCCATTCGAGCATTCGGCGGGCTTTTCTGGAGGAGTCGACGGGAAGGCGAGGAACGATAAGAAGTGTCTTTGGGAGGAAAGAGCGGGAGAAACATGGTAGTCCGATGACTCCTATTCGAAAAGCCCAAACACGAAACGACATCGTAATTGATCAGTATAAATACAAAGGAGACGATCGTGAAAGCAGCGGTGAACGATGCCCGTCCCATTTGAGGTCAACTATGCGATTATAGCCAGATCGGAATCTCCAGTTGAATGTCAGATCGCTGAAGATGAAGAAAAATGAAGAGAAGATATGAAAGATTCAGCCGGTAAAAGGCCCGCCGGCAAGTCGGCGAGGCCGGAGGTGGCAAACGGGTTAAGCGAAGCCGCGAAGGTGAAATCGAGATGTTAGATGTATTTTGTTTAGCTTTTTCGTTCTAACTAGTTTGCCTAGTACACAATATTATCAAAAAAAGTTTTTAGTAACTAACTACTATAACAAAACCCGCACAATGTGGGGAGAATACTAAAAGAGTGTTAGAGAGTATTTGGCTAGGTTTATAAGCAGTTCAAACAGATTTATAAGTATTTTTTGGTTTATTCATATATTTAGTAAAATGAAAAGTATTTATGAGCTAAAATATTTATTATTCTATTCCTAAAATACTTATTTTAAAACAAAACTCCTCGTATAATTTCACTCTCTCCCAAACAATACATATTAAGTATTTGTTTCTTCTTTACGAATAATGTGTGCATTATTTAAGTTTTCTTTTCTTAACTTTTGTCAATTTATACTACACCCATTCTAATTTATGATTGTATACTTATCATAACATAAATTATATTTATAAAAAATGATCTTATCTAATTATTTTATAATTAAAACAACATGATAAATAGGTTATTTTGTATTTGAATCTATTTAGAATCTAAAATTTTGAAGAAAATGACATTTTAGTAGTGTAAATTGTTATAAGGTCATAAATCATTTTAACATTAAAAGAGCTTAGCAGCACTTTTTAATCAAAGAGTTTCAGCTACTTATTATTAATTTCAGCACTTTTATCCAAACACGTAACTACTTATTTATTAAATCAGATTCAGCACTTAAAAGTGCTTTAAAGCACCTAATGCTTATCAGCTACTCTAAATCAGCTAAGCCAAACAGGCTCTTAATAGTGTTCTTGCTCGAATAACATTTATAAAAGACGACAGTAACAATATACACAGTATAATCTCACAAGTGGGGTCTGAGGAGAGTAGTCTGTACGCAGACCTTACCAATACCTCGTGGAGGTTGAGAGGCTGTTTCTAAAGACCCTTGGCTCAAGGACAAAATGAAAGGAGCAGTATTAATAAGCAATATCCATATCGATATATTAACCATAGTGATATAGTAAAATACCATAAGCGAAAGAAATAACAGGTAGGAATACAAATCTACGAAAAGGAAAAAAAAGACTACAAGACTAATGTTACATCCACTAAGATGACAAAGGATTACACCCAGCAAACCCCTAACCTTCTACCCTAATTCTCGACTTTCACACCTTCCTATCTAGGGTCATGTCCTCACTAAGCTAAAGTTTTGTCATTTCCTGCCTAATCACCTCACCCCAATACTTCTTAGGCCTACCTATACCTCTCCTCATGCCCACCACATTCAATCTATCACAACTCCTCATGGGTGCATCAGCGCCTCTCTTCTTCACATGCCCGTACCATCTTAACCTCACTTCACGCATCTTGTCCTCCAGGGGGACCACTCGCACCTTGTCCCGATTAACTTCATTCATAATCTTATCTTTCTTGGAATGCCCGCACATCTATCTCATCATCCTCATCTCGACTACTTTCATCTTTTGGATATGAGAGTTCTTAACGGGCCAACACTCTGCCCCATATAACATAGTCCGTCTAACCGCCACTATGTAAAACTTATCTTTAAGTATATGAGACATATTCTTATTACACAAAACACTATATGCGAGCCTTCATTTCATTCACCTCGCTCAAATACAATGTGTGATATCCTCGTCAATCTTCCCATCCCCTTGGATTACTGATCCTAGATATTTGAAACTTTATTTCTCGGGGAGAACTTGGTTGTCAAGCGACACTACCACGTCTGCATCACGATTCCCATCACCAAACTTGCACTCCAATTATTCTGTGTTGGTCCTGCTCAACTTTAAACCTGTTGACTCCAGAGTCTGCCTCCAAACTTCTAGCCTCGCATTAACATTGCCCTGGTCTCGTCAATTAGGACAATATCGTTTGCAAATAAAATTCACCAAGGAACATCTCCTTGAATGTGACACGTAAGTACGTCTATTGTCAAAGCAAATAAAAAGGCTAAGAGTCGATCTCTAGTGTAACCCCATCAGAACTGGGAAGTGTTCGGAGTTCCCTCCCATAGTCCTCACGAGGGCCTTAGTTCCCTCATACATGTCCTGAATTACCCTAGTATAAGCAACAGGAATACCGCTAGCCTTCAAACAGCTCCAAAGGACTTCTCTCGGGACTTTGTCATATGATTTCTCTAGGTCAATAAAATATGCAAATCCTTCTTCCTCTCCCTATACTATTCCACCCAATAAAATAATCTTATGAAAATAAAAAATAAAAATTAATATAGTCATCGAATAACTTTTCAGTTCTTCATTTTTCTTTATTGCATAATCTACTATACTTAGTATTATTTCTTTTGCTATTATAGTATTTTATAAGCTTGTCACTTAACTTAATCTTTTTTTTTGCTTTGACAATAGACGTACTTACGT
>ML383136.1:161853-226009 GCA_005239525.1 Nicotiana knightiana | reverse complement strand
ATTCCTATATTACTTGTCGACCACGTACACTTGCGTGTGCACTGGGAAATCAACCAACACCTAGTAAGGAAAATGATAGCTTTTCGTGCCACTGTTTGTGTTTTTCTATCATCTTTCTCAATATCTTCTTGATGTTCTTATTGGCGGCTTCTACAACTTCATTCATCTGAGGTCCATAGGCTGTGGAATTCTTGTGCTTGATTTTGAAAGTCTTGCACATGGCTTTCATCAGATCACTGTTTAGATTGGAGCCATTGTCGGTGATGATTGATTCTGGAACTCCAAACCGACAAATAATATAGTCGCGGACAAATTCTGCCACGACTTTCTTAGTCACTGCTTTGTAGGATACTGCTTCACCCACTTGGTGAAGTAATCAATAGCTACTAAGATGAACCTGTGTCCATTTGAGGCTGTAGGCTCGATCGGTTCAATGACGTCCATTCCTCAGGCGACGAATGGCCAAGGCGAGCTTGTCGCATTGAGCTCATTTGGGGGTACCTTTATCATATCCGCATGTACCTGACATTGGTAGCATTTTCGGACATACTGGATGCAGTCCGTTTCCATGGTCATCCAAAAGTAACCATCTTTGAGTATCTTCTTGGCCAAGATAAAACCATTCATATGTGGGCCGCAAGTCCCGGCATGTATCTCTTCGAGTAGTCTGGAGGCTTCCTTTGCATCGACACATCTCAATAATCCCAGATCGGGAGTTCTCCTGTACAGGGTTCCTCCGTTGTGAAAGAAATTGTTGGACAATCTCTGAAGCGTGCGTTTCTGAGTGTGATTTGCAAACTCTGGGTACTCTCCCTTTGACAGATATTCCTTGATATCATGGAACCATAGTTTTCCGTCTGCTTCTTCTTCAATGTGGGCACAATATGCTGGCTGGCGATGGATCTTTACTAGAATAGGATCAATGAAGTTCTTATCTGGATGTTGTATCATGGATGATAGAGTGGCCAGTGCATCGGCAAACCCGTTCTGAATTCTGGGGACATGCCGAAATTCTGTCTTTGTGAACCTCTTTCTCAATTCCTGCACGTGGTGCAGATACGACAGTATCTTGGAATTCTTGGTATCACATTCTCCTTGTACGTGGTGTGTTAGCAGGTCTGAATTACCAATTACTAGCAACTCTTGAATATTCATGTCAATGGCCATGTTGAGCCCTAGGATTCAGGCTTCATACTTTGCCATATTGTTGGTGCAGGGGAATCTGAGTTTTGCAGATACCGGATAATGTTGGCCAGTTTCCGACACCAAGACTGCTCTAATATCGAACCCTTTGAAATTGGCTGCTTCGTTGAAGAACATTCTCCAGCCGTCATAGGATTCAACAATGTCTTCTCATATGAATAATACTTCTTCATCGGGAAAATATGTTTTCGGAGGTTCGTATTCTCCTCCCACAGGGTTCTCGGCAAGATGATCTGCCAATGCTTGTCCCTTGACCGCTTTCTGAGTCACATACACGATGTCGAATTCACTTAGCAGAGTTTTCCACTTGGCCAGCTTGCCAGTGGGCATGGGCTTCTGAAAGATGTACTTCAAGGGATCCATCCTTGATATGAGATATGTCGTGTAGGCACAGAAGTAGTGCCTCAGCTTCTAGGCTACCCAGGTTAGAGCACAGCAGGCACGTTCCAATAGAGAATATCGTGCCTTGTATGGAGTGAACTTCTTACTTAGATAATAGATAGCCTATTCCTTTCTTCCTGTCTCGCCGTGCTGCGCCAGAACGCAGCCGAAATCTCCATCTAATACTGTAAGGTAGAGTAGCAAGGGTCTACCTGGCTTGGGCGGGACCAAAACTGATGGCGTTGACAAGTATTCCTTGATTCTGTCGAAAGCTTTTTGACAATCCTCGGTCCATTTAGTTGCAGCATCCTTCTTTAACATCTTGAAGATCGGTTCACATATGACCGTGGACTGGGCTATGAACCGGCTGATGTAGTTAAGGCGCCCCAGGAAACTCATCACATCTTTCTTGTTCTTTGGCGGTGGTAATTCTTGGATGGCTTTGACTTTTGACGGATCCAGTTCTATTCCTCGGCGGCTGACAATGAACCCAAGCAATTTTCCTGCAGGAACCCCGAATGCACACTTCACGGGGTTTAATTTCAGGTTGTATTTTCGTAACCTGTTGAAGAACCTCGTCAGGCCTACTATATGTTCAGTGGCTTTCTTGGACTTGGTAATGACGTCGTCCACATATACCTCGATCTCTTTATGTATCATGTCATGGAAGATAGTAGTCATAGCCCTCATATAAGTGGCCCCAACATTCTTTAAGCCGAATAGCATCATCTTATAACACTAGACTCCCCACGGCGTGATGAAAGCCATTTATCAACATCTTCTTCGTACATCCAAATCTGATGGTATCCGGCAAAACAATCCATGAACGACTAAAATTCATGCTTTACACAATTGTCAATCAGGATGTGTATGTTTGGAAGGGGGAAATCATCCTTTGGACTGGCCCGGTTGAGATTCCGGTAGTCGACATAGACCCTAACTTTTCCGTCTTTCTTGGGCACTAGCATGATGTTGGCTAACCACGTTGGATATTCAACTACCCTGAGGACCCGGGCGTTAATTTGCTTGGTAACTTCTTCTTTGAATTTCAGACTCATATTAGGCTTGAACTTTCTGAGCTTCTATTTTACCGGGGGGCACATTGGATTGGCCGGCAACTTGTGAGCCACAATGGATGTACTTAGACCAGTCATGTCGTTGTACGACCATGCAAATATGTCCTCATATTCTTTCAAGAATTGGGTGTATTCCTTTTTCTCTGATGGCGACAAATGGATGCTGATGCGAGTTTCTTTGACAGTCTCTGAATCTCCCAGGTTTACTACCTCAGTTTCATCCAGGTTGGACTTAGGTCTATTCTCGAAATCCTCAATTTCTCTAACAATTTCATTGGGTATGACATCCTCTTCTTCTTAATCAATGTCCTTTTGTTGCGTTGTCTCATTGCATGTCACAATCATTGGTTCATCAGGACAGGAAATAGTAATGCTGTATAGATAAAAGTAATGAGAGAAAAACGGTACTAAATCTGATTCATTGAAATGTAAAAGCGATTTTGATAATTTAAACAAACAATCTTAGAACATCGGGATTTTATTGGAAAATAAAAAATGCGAAAAGGAAATCATTAGCAAAAATAAAATAAATAATGCTGTTCAGCCTTGCTACCCTGGGACTCGTCGAGCCCTGGATGGTAAGATGGTCAAATTCTTGAGGAATGATCCCTTGCTCACAGCTTGGCTGGTAGGGCCTTCCTCTTCCTTCTCTTCAACAATAACACAACAATCCATGTATTCGTCTTCCAGGAATAGATTCTTCAAAGCTGCTAGAGTTTCTTCTACTTCTGACCCCCATATGATATCAGCTTGCTGGAAAGTCTGCTCCAAATGTGGTATAGTCTGTTCCAATGGATAGTAGGGAACGCTCCATGGTGGCGACCAGTCTTCTTACTCCTGCCAAGTGTATTTGTATCCCAGCCCAAAAGTGGTGCCATGGTGCTTCAACTATATTGGTTTGGAAATCCCCTGAAGATTCTTACCGAGCCCTTTGCCAGACTTGTACCCACTCCAGTTCAATATGCTTTAGATCTTACTATCCCACCACTTATCCTTGTCTATTGCGTCGACCCGCTCGATGTGATGATAGTTTGCTCCACCCATCCTTCTTTTACCTTGACCCATCAGGATGGTCTTGCGACTATAGATAGGGTTTCTTCCATCTCTGTGGATTATTACTTCCTGGTGGTTCCATTCAAATTTTACTGCCTGATGCAATGTTGATGCCACAGCCCCAGCGGCATGTATCCACGGCCACCCCAATAACAGTTTATATGACGCGGATACATCTATCACCTAAAATTCAATCTCGAACCATATAGGTCCCATCTGTAGACAAAGACTGATTTCTCCAATGGTGGCCCTCTGAGAACATCGAAATCCTTCACATTCATGGACCCTTCTCTTATCTCGTACAATCCTTTGCCCAATCTTTTGAGGGTTGTCAATGGGCAAATGTTGAGATTGGATCCTCCGTTGATTAGAACACTGGTAATGAAATAATCTTCACATTGCACAGTAATGTGCAGTGCCTTGTTTTGACTTAACCATTCAGGTGGCACCTCATCCTCGTGGAAAGTTATCTTGTGACTTTCCAGCACCTGTCCCACCATGTTGGCCATTTCTCCACTGGTGATGTTATTAGGCACATATGCTTCATTCAACACTCTCATCGAAGCATTCATGTGTGCTTCCGAGTTCTGTAGCAATGACAAGATGGATATTTGGGCTGGAGTCTTGCTCAGCTAATCTATGACTAAATATTCTCTGGCTTTCACCTTTCTCCAAAGATCATCTGGACCTGTTTCAATGACGGATGGCCTAGTGGAAGCATGTTTGCTAGACTCTGCCAAGTGTTTAGGTGTATAGACCCTGCCGGTCCTGGTCATCCCCTGTGCGGCGCCAACTTCTTCCATATTAACCTTACCTTTACTTCTTGCTTCAGCCACGTAGTCCTAAGGTACGACATTGGTGTTGAAAAGCGGCGGGGTTGACACTATCACTGTAATTGGTGCGGCTATCTTCACTTCAAATATGACAGGTGTCGTGGCAGGTGGGATTACCTCAACCTCAAACGGCACAGGTGCATCCACGGGTGGTGCCACTTCAAACTTGAATGGGACTGACGCAGATACCTCAACATCTCCTGACTGCTGAATCTGGACTATGATGGGATTAACATTGACCGCTGGCTTCTTTGGGTCATCACCTTCTCTGATTAATCCGATCGACCCCTCTAGGTCCCATTCTTCCTCTATCTCTATCATGTTGATGCCTCCACCACTATGGTTTGGGAACATATTGTTGTGGACATTGGGAGTAGCTTCCTTTTCTTGGATGACCTTATTATCAATCAGAGACTGGATTTTATCCTTAAGTGAACGACATTCATCAATTGTATGATCCTTCATGTCGGAATGGTATGCACAAGTTTTATTTGGGTTGACCCATTGGGATGGATTTTCAGGGGTTGCAGCAGGGATAAGAGTAACATAACCAGCAAATTTTAATCTTTCGTACAACTGGTCAATAGGTTCAGCAATGGCAGTATATTGCTTGGGCGGCATGCGGTCAAAATTGGGTCGAGGTCATGTAAAATTTTGGCGAGCAGGGGGTGACTGGAAGTGAGAGGGTTGAGAGTTATATGTATGATAAACAGTGGCTGGTTGGGAATATCTAGGAGACGTGGGTTGATAAGAAGGTGGGGGTGGCGGTTGATAAGCAGGTGGATGTGCTGGTTGATATGTAGGTGGGGGTGCTTGGTATGTGAGTGGGGAAGTTTGGTATACCAAAGGGGATTTGTGTCCCTCTGCAACCATTACCATCCCTATATCTTTCTTCTTGGATATATCACCAGACTGCAAGGCTTTGTTGGTGGCTTGTAGTGCTTTGAAATTAGTAACCATTCCGCTCTTAATCCCTTCTTCAATTCTCCAAGCTAGCTTGATGATGTTAGAGAATTTGTGGTTTTCAACTACCATCAGCCTCTCATAATACTGCGGTTCTTGTGCCCGGACGAAGAATTTGTTAATTTGTTCTTCATCTAGGGCAGGCCTGACCTTGGCTGCTTCAGATCTCCAGCGAATGGCATACTCGCAAAAATTTTTGGTGGGCTTCTTCTTGAGGTTCTGGATATAAAATACGTCTGGAGAATTCTCCGTGTTGAACCTAAACCGATCCATGAAATTTGAGGCCATGCCTACCCATTTGGACCACTTCTTAGGGTCTTGGCTGATGTACCAAGACAAAGCATCTCCGATGAGGCTTCTCATGAACAATTTCATGTGAATCTTCTCGTCTCTTCCTAGTCCAACCAATTTATCACAATAGGTTCTCAGATGGACCCTGGGATCACCTGTACCGTCGAACATCTAGAACTTAGGAGGTTTGTAACCCTCTAGTAGTTCAGCATGAGGATGTATGCAGAGATCTTCATAGTTCAATCCCTCAACTCTTTTACTTTCTTCGACGCCCTGGACTCGGCTAGTCAGTTTCTTGAGTTCTTCGGCCAAGTTCTTAATGATCATATCCCTCTCACTGGATTTAGGTGTGTAATAAATAGGTTGGGTGGAGTGAGGTAGAGTCTCCACGTAAATGGGTTTGTTATGATGCCCTGGCGCCTGAGCATAGAGGTGGTCATCTGTGGAGCTTTTTTGTTCAGGGATGATCAGTGGGGTGTTTCTCGGAGTGTGGAAAGTGTTGCATTGTGGTGGAATAGTTTGGTTTTTTGGTGGAGTTGTACGGTGGTGAGTTGTGGGAGGGTTCTGTTTGTTTGGGGTATTCTGAGGAGGTATGGGATTTTGGGTTCGTATGATTGACATCTGGAACACTAACTGAGAAGGACAGGTTAGCCAAGTTTCGCACATGTTCAAGCTCCCCCTGGAGTTTCAACATCCTTTGCACGAGTTGTGACATAGCATCACTCTGAACTTGAGTACCTTGATTATTAGGATCTTCTGTTCGTTCAGCTGTCATTGTGTTTTCCTTTCTGATATTGCTCAAATCGTCCATTTTGCCTTTGTTTTTGCCTTTAAGTTGACTAGGAGGGGGAGGATGTGGAGGGCCCCTATATCTTGTGTGATATGATGATGATGCCAGAATGCACGAACCAACCTTTGGGGAGGGAATAAAAGAAAGAAAACAAAAGCAAAAACAAAAGGTAGCCAAGTCAGTGAGGATCATGAGAAAAATATTGCAGTATTTAAACACACATTGCAGGGATATAAAAGCGTGTCCTAATTTGGGGAGCCTCGTTGTGCCCGAGGTAGGCCTAGCGACAAGTTGATTTGGAGAACTTAGATGCCAATAATTGCCTCATTTCATTAATGTAAAAGTAGATAAATCAAAAACGACATTGAATAAGATGAATCACTAATGGCACTTGGCCTTATTACATTTGAAAAGGCAAGTGAATCTAATCTACTTGGTCCCAGAAGGACCTTCTCTAGGCTTGATCTTCTTTTCCCTGTCGATCAGGTTCCCCAGGTCGTGCATGCCCAACAGCAGGTACACTCTTGCTAGATGCCCTCCTTCGCTTCCCTCAGCATTTTGGTAGTCAGTGACTCTTTTCCTTGTCTTCGCCTCTAGTTCCATCAGACCCTGCTCCAAATATTCCAACCTCTCATTGGATTTGATAGCCCTTTCCTTCCACTCATTGATCATTTCCATATCAGTATTGTGTTGCTCCAGATGCTCGGCCTCAGACTCACGTACCCTTTTGCGCAATTTACTGCATTTTAATTGGACCTCAGCAACTTCGTCTATGACCCTGTTTCCCCCACCAATTCCTTGCTCAACTATCCCTGCTATGCTGTCTTCCAACCATGATAGGTAAAAGCGTACATGCCCTGCGTGGTACCTGTCTGGGTCGATGGTTTCCCTTTCTATAATAACCTTTAGATTCCACATTTGCTGAGCTTCGCATTTGTACGGGATGTCGTTGTCCTGAAAATCTGCTCTGTAATGACTCATTTTAGAGACTCGCGGTATGACTTGCTTCCTGCCTGTCTCATAACCCTGATAGAAACATAAGGGTATATGCCCCTTAAACCGATCAACACTAGGTGCGGAGCGTCCCTCGATCTGATGATGAACTCACTGGTAGGGAACCATTCGAACATCCATTGGACCTGGTTCTCGGTCAAATTGTCAAAAAAATGCACCCATTCTTTAGCATTTTCTGATTGAGCAAACCTGTCTGGCATGTAGGTCATTCTCTTAGGGTGATAAAAGGCTATATGGTCATTCCACGCCCTTCATGGAAACTCTTGAAGATATTGACTCCTTTGGAGATGCTCCAATAACCAAACCTATAGTAGCAGATTACAACCCTCAAAGTGTTTGAACCCCTTCTGGCAGCGGTCCAGGGCTCGGTATATGTCTGCTATGATCATAGGGATAATGGTATATGTTTTCCCCTCGATACCCTCCATTAAGGTTTTGTATACCATAGCCAGTCTAGTGTGAATCCTGTCTCCTTTGCTCGGAAATACTATCATACCCAGGAAGCAAATGACGAACACAAAAACCCTACAGTGAAAAAATGAATTTTCATGCATAGAAAATAATTTAAAATGATTACTTAGTATTTTAGAATACAAATGACTAAGTTTTGGGTAAAAATGGTATAAAATTATATTATTGGGCTATAATTGCAAAGTTATTGCAATTATAGGCAAAAGATGCCAAATTGGATATTTATTAAATAATTTGGCCTTAATAGGACCATGAATAATAAATTAAATCAAGAAATGCTTTTGAAATCATTTGTGATGTAGTTTTGTAATTATTTATTGGAAATAAAATACTTGCTAAATTAATAAAAATATAGAAAAATTATGGAAAAATACCAATTGCTATTAATGCATGATTTTGAAGGTATATATGAAATTTTAAAATATTTTTTGGGAAAAATTGGGTATCAACACCCAGAGGAGTGGAATATGAAGCGTAAGTACAGACTTATCGAGTGTGTTTTGTTATTTTGATATTCCTGTCTTCTTTTGAACTAACCTTTTTTAATGATGCAGCTGCCGTTTGGTATCCAGGTTCGATTGCGGACCTCCCGGGCTGGGTTCGGCAACTGGCTTCCACTTCCTCATATGCCGAACGCGTCTGGCGCGAATTGGCCAAAGGCCGATGGGAGGCCAAAAATCACTGTGAGCTTTCATTATTTGCATATCCAAATCTCTTAGCGAAATACTCTTAAGAAAAATACTTATTTTTGCATTTGTGGAGGCCTCGGAGATGCTGTTTCGATGAGGCCGCCCCCAGTCGGTGAGTAAGATACCCCACAATCCGCGAAAGACAAGAAAAGGAAGAGGGGGTCGCCGACGAACTCTCCGAAGCCAAAGAAAACCAAGGCCCGAAAGTCTAAGGTCGATATGGTGGCCTTAACTTCGAAAATTGCCAAACGTCTTCGTGCTGAGGACGAAGAGGGAGACGAGGCCGAGGGCGAAGATGATGACCACCCGTTATTGACTCGGAGAAGATGAAGCACCGATGCTTCAAAGGCTGTTGAATTGAGGGCTGCCGATGTGGTTCAGTCTCATACTGAGGAGATCTCTGAGTGGAGCTCGAGCAAAGTCCTCGAGATGACCAGTGACAAGAAAGCGCCTTATACCATAGGGCACTTGAGCAATGAACTCGGAGAGCCCAACCCTGAGGTGCCTCAAAGGCGGGAGAACGCCTCGATTGAACGACTCAGGGTGATTGATGTGGATCTCCATTAGGCCCGTTGTTGTCTACATGGAAAATACGGGATACCCAAGATATGAAGACTCCTGATGTGGGAACATCCCACGGGGAGAATGACATCTTCGGAGAATGCCTTGCCGGGATCGAAGAGGGCCCCGACCTTGACACCTCGTTCATCTTCGACGAGGCTGAGAAGCTTCGAAAGCAGGTAAACCTTGCCTTAACAATTATATTTAGAGTTTGATTTTTGCCTTTCTGACTCCCTTTCTTTGTGATAAGGCCGTGATGCTCTATGAACGAGCTTTTTCCAAGTCTCGTGCTGAGCTTGCCCGTTATGAAGATGATCCCAGGAAGCTCATGTCAGAGATGGACGAACTCAAGGCTCTCTATGCCAAAAAAGAGGGAGATCTCAACGATCTTTGAGCAAGTTCGGAGGAGGCTTCCCAAGAGCGGGTCGGGCTCGTCGAACAGGTAATATAGCCTTTGTGGTCTTACTTTGTATCTTGCTTTGGTTTCTAATGCTTTAATTTTGCAGCTTCATTAGAAGTCCTATCTAGTGGAGCAACTTCTGGAGGATCTTAAGAACAAAGAGTCTGAAACCCTCAGGTGGAAGCAAAATATGGACCGTCTGGCCTCCGAGAAGGACACTCTTAGGGAAAACCTGGCCTCGGTCGACCACCAGCTTCAGAGTGCAAAAGAGGAGAGCCGTAAGTTTAAGGAGCTTCACACTGAGACGGCCGCTAAATTAGCTAAGGTCAAGTCCGAAGATGATGCATTCGTGTCCTCATATCGAACTGCTGCTGGTGTTGCTTCTAATGCTCGGTCTCAGGAGATCTCTACTGCGGTCGAGCTCAAGTTAACATATGCCATCAATCACGCTAAACTGGAGTCTCGAAGGTGTAATGACCCGACCGGTCGTTTTGAGCTCTAGTGCATTCTTTAAGGGTTTGAGACCATGAGCAGCTTCATTTAAGGTATTATGACTTGTACGCATGGCCGTAATTGAATTCCGGGAGTTTTGGAGTTGATTTGGAAAGAGAATTTTGTTCCTGAAGCTTTAAGTTGGAAGAATTGACTAAGGTTGCATTTTTGGTTAAATGACCCCGGAATAGGGATTTGGAGGTTCCAACCTGTTCGTATGATGATTTTAGACTTGGGCGTATGTTTGGATCGGGTTTTGGATGACCTGGGAGCGTTTCAACGCATATTGTGGAAGTTAGCATTTTAGAAGAATTTCATAAATTTGGGTTGAAGTGCATTTCAGTGTTATCGATGTCCGTTTGGGATTCTGAGTTTGGGAATAGCTCTGTATGGTGATTCTGGTATTGGGAGCGCAACAAAAGTAAATTCGGAGGTCCGTAGGTCATTTTGGAGTCATTTGGTTAATGTTAGAAATTTGAAGGTTTTTGAGAAGTTTGACCGGAAGTGAATTTTTTGATATCGGGGTCGAATTCCAATTCCGGAAGTTGGAGTAGGTTCGTAATGTCAAATGTGACTTGTGTGCAAAATTATAGGTTAATTGGACGTGATTTGATAGGTTTCAGTATCGAATGAAGAAATTTGAATTTCTTAAGTTCATCAAGCTCGAAGTGGAGTTCGATTCATGGTTTTGGCATTGTTTGATGTGTTTTGAGGCCTCGAGTAGGTCCGTGTGATGTTGTGGGACTGGATTGTGTGATTGGACGATGTTCCGGGGGCCTCGGGTGAGTTTCAGAGTGGTTTCGGATCGAATTTGGATGAAAAGATCCTGCTGGTTTGCTGCATCTGGTTTCCTCTTCTGCGACCGCGAAAAGAGGGGCGCGATCGCGAAAGGTTAAGTGGAATGGTGGATTTTTACTCTACGCGATCGCGTACGGTGGTTCGCATTCGCGGAGGGTCGAGCTGGAGGTTCTTCGCGTTTGCATAGGAGCTATCACGAACACGCTGGGTTAATGGGGATGGCCCGTTTGGTGAAGGTTGTTTTATGTGATTGCATAGCGGAGTTCACCATCGCGAAAGTGGAAGGGGCTGAGCGATGCGATCGCGTTTTGGGCATCGCGTTCGTGAAAGAGAAGCTTTCATGCAGCTGTTGAATGGCCTTCGCGATGGCGAGTGGATTTCTGCGACAGTGAAGGGGAAAGACCTGGGCAGTGTTCTTTTAAAATCGAGGTTTTGGCTCATTTGCACTTCATTTCTTCCATGGGAGGCGATTTTGGAGAAATCTTGGAGTGTCATTTTCAGCATCTTCTGTAGGGTAAGTGATTTCTTCTCATTTGAGTTAAGTACTTGGATTTTATATGGATTAGACATGAAAGTTTGTAGAAACTTGGGGTTTTGGTAGAAAACCTAAAAAAATTGGTATTTTTGGATTTTGACCACGAATTTGGGCATGAAATTGAGAGCAAATTATATATTTGAGTTAGTGAGGCTATGGGTAAAGTTTATCTTCAAAAAATTTCAATTCCGGGCACGTGGGCTCGAGGGTGATTTTAATCGACTTTTCGATCGCGGTTATAAATTATTATAAATTGGATTATAATTAGTATTTGAGTATACATTTATGGGTTTGCATACTTATTGACTAGTTTTGGGGCGTTGTGCATCAATTTGAGTCATCGGAAGGGCTTGGAATCCAGTTATGGAACTTTGGAGCGAGGTAAGTCTACTTTCTAACCTTTAAGAGCGAATTGTCCCCATAGGTGAAGTGATTATTTATGTGCTACTGTTTATGGGGGGCTACGTACGCACGAGGTGATAAGAGTCCGTGCGTAGCTACTAGTAATGCCTCTGTCCGGGTAATTTTAGGCTCATATCATGCTTTTTGTTATTATACTTGTTTTGTGTTTATTGTTTGCTTTGAGAAGGAGCTAGATTGAGCATGCTTATTAAATAATTTGAAAGGATTCGAGAATTGTTATCCAAAACTGGAAATCTTGAAAGTTTTCACTGAAATTTCACATTTTGAAAGGAAATGGAAGAATACTTTAATAAGTTGAGAAATTGTAATGACCCTTCTGGTCGTTCCGAGAAGTTAGCCCCGTTTCCCCTGTTTTTTCTTCATTATATGTGGTTCAATTTCATTGCGTTGTGTTAGATTGGTTGGCTCGGGTTCGGAGTGATTTTTGGAGAGAAATGAGACACTTAGTCTCTTATCTTGGTTCAATAGTGGAAAAGTCAAATAGAAGTTGACTTATTGGTAAACGACCTCGGAATGCGGATTTTATGGCTTGGATAGATTCGTTAGGTGATTTGGGACTTAGGAGTGTGTTCAGAATGAAGTTTCGAAATCCGGCGTAGAATTATGCTTGAATTGGCAAATGTTAGTTTTTGGCGATTTTCGGTCGGCAGTGGAAAATAGGCTATCGGGGTTGGAATGGAACTCTGGAAGTTAGAATAGGTCCGTAATTTGGATATGTGTGCAAATTTTTAGGTCAATCAGATATGTTTTGGTTGGTTTCGGCATCATTGGCGAAATTTAGAAGTTTCAAAGTTCATAGGCTTGAATTTGATGTAATTTCGGTGTTTTCGTGTTGTTTTTGGTGTTTCGAAGGGTCAACTAAGTTTGAATGATGCTATTGGGTGTGTTGGTATGTTTGGTTGGGGCCCCAGGGGCTCGGGATTGATTTCGGATGGTTGGCGAAGGTTTGAACTTGGGAAATTTGCAGCAAATAGCTGCTGGTGTTAAGCTGCTGGTGTGGCCGCACTTGCGGATGGGCAGTCGCAGGTGCGAAGGTCCATGCGCAGGTGCCAAAAGAGGCTAGGCAGGAGGAGTCTGCAGGTGCGAAGAATTGGCCGCACCTGCGAAGTCGCAGGTGCGGAAAAGGGACCGGATGTGCAAGGAAGGGACTATTAGTGGGTTTCCGCAGGTGCGCACCTGGGACCGCAGGTGCGCACCTGGGACCGCAGGTGCGGGTCTGTAGGTGCGAGTTAAGGTCCACAGGTGCAGATTAACTGGGTAAAGCAGTATAAAGGAATGCCTCCACAAAATTTTGGTTATTCTTCCATTGTTCCATGCGGGTGGAGCTTATTTGAGAGCAAATTGAAGAAAGTGTTCGGGGGTCTTCAATGGAGGTAAGTTCCCGGGCTATATAACTCGTTTCTATGCTATTTTGATTCGGATTAGGCTTGTAATTTGAAGAATTAAAGTGGAAAAAGTTGGGAAAAATGGGGAGGAAGATTGGAAATTCTTTTGGCGATTTGGGTAGGAAATTGTGGTCCGATTATGGTGTTCTTGGTATGTGTAGAATCGTGGGAGGAGGAGGTTTCTAGTGATGTAAATTTTATTGAATTCCGAGACGTGGGCCTGGGGCTCAAATTTGGCCGAATTTCGAGAATTGTGTTAAATTTATATCTTTCGATTGGGTTTTGTTCCGTTAGCGTGTTTTGATGATGTTAATCCGATTTTGGTTAGATTCGGAGCATTTGGGAGCCAATTCGAGGGGAAAGCGCATCGCGGAGTAGCTTTTGAGCTGTTTTGAGGTAAGTAACGATTGTAACTCTAAACCTGAGGGTATGACACCCCGATATTTGATATTGTAATGGTAAATAAGGTGAAGCACATGCTAGGTGACGAGCGTGGGGGCGTGCACCGATAGGGATTGTGACTTGGTCCGTCCCGTAGCGACTATTAAGCAGCGTATTCGATTTGAAACCTTATGATATCCTGTATTTTAGAAATTTATACTTGTTTATGGGCTGTGAGCCATGTTTAGGGCCTCGTGCCGACCTGTTTAGACCCTCAGGGGTATTTTCCATGACTGGGGCCTTGTGCCGACCTGTTTAGACCCTCAGAGGTATTCTTACACTATCATGATAGAACAATTGTGAACTCAGTCATGTTTTCGACTTGTTGTTATTTTCACTATTATCACACTGCTTTGAAAACTTTGAAAAGTATTTTGGGCTGAGTCTCGTGAGTCGAGAGGAATTGCCCAAGTGGCTTATGAGGGCAGTTATGAATATGTAATGAGGCCGAGAGCCGAGTATGTGAGGATAGTTATAGGACGGGTTGCACGTCGCATCAATATATATGTTATATATTACATATGGATCGGGCTGCACGCCGCAACAATATATACATTATGTATGGATCGGGTTGCACACTGCAGTAATATATGTATTATATGTGTATCGGGCTGCACGCCGCAGTAATATATATTATATATGGATCGGGCTGCACCGCCGCAACAATAGAGCGCTTGGGCTGAAGGGGCCCCTCCAGGAGTCTGTACACACCCAATGAGCGCAGTCGACTATTATATGGATCGGGCTGCACGCTGCAGCAATATACATTATATATGGATTGGGCTGCGTGCTGCAGCAATATATATGCATAGGAGCAAGTTGTATGTTGTAGCAGTTGATATATGGTACCTGATGAGTGAGAGTGCTGAGTGTGAGCATTGACTTATGAGAGTAGAGTCACGAGTGACTGAGAGGCTTGTCCGCGAGGCTTTATTGTGAGTGATACTGTGCCGAGGGGCTTATATTTTATGAAACTACTGTTTTTCACTCTTCTTTTACACTGACCCTCTGATGATAAATGTTTTTATACGAGATTTTTAAATGGAAACAGGAGTTTTATGAAATACTCGAAAATGTAAACTCCTGACTTGATTTACTTATTTCCATAGTCACTTATTATATGGATTTTCATGATTTATAAATGCTCGTCACTACACTCATTTTTTAGATACTTTGGTTAATTACTGAGTTGGCGTACTCACGTTACTCCTTGAACCTTGTGTGCAGATTCAGGTACCGGGGCAGAGCGATAGTTGAGCTACCCCATTTGGAGCATTGTTCGGAGATTGAGAGGTAGATGCTCGGCATCCGCAACACTACTCTTTCTCCTTCCCATCCTATCATTTGTACTTTACTTCTCAGAATTGTTGTAGTAGAGGATTTGTATTAGACTGTATCATCTCTTAGATGATCATGACAGTTGACTCCAGGTTTTGGGGAAGTGCGTATTTGTTTTATCTCTTTCTGATATATTTGAAATCTGCTAAATTTTGGGGAAAATTGGGATATATTGATAAATCTGAAATGATTGACTAGCCTAGTTCCATGATAGGCGCCATCACAGCCGACCTAGGATTTGGGATCGTGACAAGTTGGTATCAGAGTGGTTGTGCTGGATGAGAAAAGGTCATTGGACCTAGAATGAATATTGTCAGAAGTGTCTACAGCATAGTTGGAAGGATAAATATCGGGAGTAGGCTTAGAAATCTGCTATATTTCCTGTTTGGGAAGGGGGAGCTTCATGTCTGACTGATCGGGCGAATGGTTGTTAGTTCTACGTGTTTCTTTCATTATGGGCAGTATATGAAAGTGTTAGAGCGAGGCATTTCTTGATAAGAGGTTATGTACCGGTATTGAGTTGCGCTGAGCAGTTATTGTGGTTAAGATTTATCGCTATTAGTAGACGGTGATTGGGTCCACGAGCTTAATTTGAAATGTTGGCTATACTATGGCGGGAATTGGGTGCAACAGGAATGAGTTTCTTGGTATGAAGAAGGATGCAATATGACTTTGAATTGGACGATATTGTGGCACATTTAGTTGGTGTCCATAAGAAGCGAACATAATGGTTCAATTGGTGAATGAGCATGGGTTCAGGATGGATTGTTGATGTCGTAGTGATTGTACCCTTTGCAACGACGTTGGAAGATGTCAGCATGTAATTTCCACAGGTGGGTTATCTCCTGTGAGCAGGCTAGCAGTCGCGTAGTGTTGACGAAGCTTCTACGTAGGATTCTACCGGCTATCTGGTAAGAGGTCGAATATGTGAATGTGGTTAGTGATTCAGAGTGTTCATGAAAGATCAAACAGAAGGATTTCGAGGAATTTGGCGAGCTGGTTGTACAAGATCATGTCAACAATGAATAAATAATCTTTGTGGGTTTCAGAGTAATGTAATAGTGGCTTCAGGCTAAGTGGGAGAGTCCCACCGCCTACGATTGGGGGTGCATGGTTATCTACTGGTGAAAATTCTGGTTGTCGGCATATTAGTGGGTTATTACAGCTAAGGGAAGAAAACATAAGTGGTAATTTGAGCATAGGATTTGATAAATATGTGTGGAAAAAAAATTGGCCTTATTGACTCATGTTTAGGCTTTGGGAAGATTCGGGATTTATGCTTTGTATATAGGTGACTTATAAGGTAGTGATTTAGTCATGTGCTTTGTTGAGAGGGTGTTCAAGTGCTAGAAGAGCCTTGGAGTTGATTATATTCGGGACCAAGTCGGAGTGGGTGACTCTCAATAACGGTCCTAGTGGATTCAAGGGTTGAAATGTGGTGCATAAGGATTTTGAATCTATAGGATAGTTGGGTATCGACCTTTTGCAGCGGAGTATGAAAAGGGGCTTGGAGTGTTCTATGTTATCTTCAGCTATGAGATGATCCGTGAGATTTGAGACAGCATGGTCTCGTGATATAAGGTCACTCAAGATGAGTGCGGATTTGGGTTCACGATATTTTGAATGAAGCTATTATTGTTTCTAAGACAGCTAAGGATAAATTGGACGAAGTTAGATTGATTATCCATGGTGGAATTGGCATATTGATATAAGTGATCAATTTCTTCAGCATGATTAAGTCATGCATGTGATTGGTGACGGTGCGTGCGAGTGCTTGTCGGCCGCCGTAATTGATTTTATTTGGAAGCATCCAAGTGTTATGGCTTGTTATATGTAGACGGATCCCGGGAAGGTTATGGTGGTTTAGACCACTACTTGAGGATTTGTATATTCTATGGTTATGAGAATTTATTCGCGAGTTGTTATAGTTCTCTTGAAATGAGTTAAGTAGAAGTTTTCTATCTAATGAAGTGTTTACCCTATTAGTGGTTCAGGAGTTATGATGAGATTCATGTGCGATGGCATATTGGCATGTTAGGTGCAGTGAGCGGTATGAAATTTGAAAGTGAGTATCAAGGTTGCGGTTCGGTGTCGGCAAGGATGTCACGACCTCGGATGAGCAGGAAAGGGATTTAAATGTTTAGAGTAGGCTGGTATTGCCTTCAGCATCATCTGAGATCGGTGTTGCGTAAGAGGCTTTGCATCCTAGTTACGAATTCTTGATTTGCCTTACAACCTTAGTGCGGCTGGTGGTATAAATGTATAGACTTGTTACCCGGTACGGAAGGTCGTGGGAGCGTGACTCGCGGGAAGATGGTATAAGTATGACATGTAGTCACCTGATTGATTGAAGATTTAAACCAAGTAAGAAGATCGTGGTGATATCGTTAATTTGAGAATTTATGCCTGAAGGGCACTCGGCTTGTTGGGTTGTGGACTGTGGAGGTTTACTCCGGTTATGATGGGTGCCCTTGTGTGTTATGGAAATAAGGGGGTTATTATGGACCCATGAAAGGTTATTATCCCAATACATGGCGATCAGAATCAGCTTGAGGTCGGTGAGTGGATTTAAATATGAATGTGGGCTCTATATCAGGTCTGATGTGTTCATTTCAACATAGCACTCCTTATGGAGGAGTATTCAAACGTTGGATGTTATTTCGTCATCAGCTATTTAATTTAATGCTATATTGTGCCGTGTGAGTAGTGAAACGACTTGATAATTTACTTATGTGTTGAGATTCCGCGTAGCGATGGTGTTAGGTGAGCAGGATGGCTCGTGAGATTCAGATCATATATCGCACCTCATTTGTGCTTGAGTTTTGTATCTTATTGCATTATATGTCTCCCCAAGGATGGTATTGTGCACTTAGCATTGCTTGTGACCGATATTCAGTATTTTGTAGTAATGAGCAATTTAGCTCGATGTGTATCTCTTTATGTGAATTTTATGTGTGGATCGGGTGACACGCCTCCACGGGTATGTTATTTGGATCGGGTTGCATGCAGCAACGGTGTGATGTTGAGTACGGTTTTCTATATTCTATTTTTGTGTGTTTTGTTTCCATTTTTCTGAGGGAAGTTCATATTAATTGCGTGGGATGAGTAGTCCCTTCTAGAGTTCATTTTCCTTATGTATCACGTTCGAGTTATGGCCTATTGGCAGATTGTGGCATCATATGAGACTTTTAGTCGTGTCTGGGGTGGCTTATGGCCTGAGCAGTTCGTACTGGGTGAGACAATATTATTAGATCTGGGATCAGTGCAATCAAATTATGTGAAATGTATTAAGGAACAAATGCCATTATTTGGTCCATGAGGATGTAATGGTTCTTGTCAGGGGTATAGACTCAATGATTTGTTGATTCGGCAGTTGGTTATGAATTTCTACGTACCTCTTCCGTCGTGGCGGTATTGCAAAGGGTTAGAACAAGAGTTGTATATGTCATGAGGTGCATTGGGAGCATCAGATTCGTGGAAATTTTGGCCATTGTTATTAGAGGAAGTTGTTATGGTCATGTGCGTTATGCAGTGCATAGAGTGAATTCAGCAAGGGTATGCAATCATGTACCGGTGCATTGTGTGGTGATTGATACGGTATTCATATGTTGGAAGTAGGTCTGACAGAGAATTTCGGATGTTGGAACTGAGCCCTGAGGCTCATCTGTCTAAATGAAAGAGAATATCTTCGGATTTGCTCGAGCTAATGTACTCAACTGGGTTGTGGTAGCATGGGCAGGTGCACGAGGTGTTAAACAATGATTTTGGACAACTTTCTATCACTTTCTATGTTACCTGTTATTTAATTATGACATCCATGCTTAGCGTCACATATATTTATATTAACTTGACCTCTAGTAAGTGTCAAAGTCGACCTCTCGTCACTACCTCTTCGAGGTTAGGCGGGATACTTACTGAGTGCACGTTGTCCTTGTACTCATACTACACTTGCTGTACATTTTTGATGTACAGGTACATGTATGGATAGTGGCCTTGTGGGCGCAGCAGCGTGGTTGGTACGGGGACTTAGGTGAGATGCATCTTATGAGACGATCTATAGCCAACAGAGTCTACCTCAGATGTATTGTATTTTCTCTTCTGTCCAGTTTGTATTCCAGACAGTTACTGTATTACATTTTAGATTTCCTAGAAATTGTTCATGCACTTGTGACACCAGGTTCTGGGATGACTATAGGATTTATTCATTATTGAAATTTTGTTAAAAACATCTTGTATACTCCGTGGAAGTTCATTATTTACTATTTAATGTAATGAAAAGAAATGATTTCTAACTACTAAAGATGAGAATTTAATTGACTGTTTAGAGTTGGCTTGCCCGACGGTGGTGTCCGGTGCCATCATGACCTTTATTGGATTTTGGGTCGTGACAGAAGGTATACTCTCGAGGAGGTGCATGCTAAAGGCTTCGACCTTTCTGCCAAAATCGAGAAGGTAAAGACCTTAGAAGAAGAGGCAGTTGCATTGCTCTCCACCGATGAGGATTCTGCCTGCGGCTCCGAGAGTGAGGGAGACGAAGGCGAAGTCCCCGAGGAGGAGGAGGAGAAGGCCCCCGAAGATGAGGCTACCGAAGATGTAGCTACAATGGATACTGCCTCCGAGGAAGTGACCCCGAAAGTAGATTAGGTTCTTTTGTTTTCTTTCTTTTGTGTAAGGGTCCTATGTGGGGGTTTTGTAAATGTACCTTTGAATCATATTTTGAATATACAGAACTTTTTTGCTTCATCTTCGTTTCGTGTTAAATTCCGTTTTGTCTTCATTTGTGAAACAAAATTTGGTGTTGTAGACAATCGGTCCGCCTATTGGGCTTAGAATATAATACCTTTAGGTTTTGTATTTTATCAACGATCGATAATAGGTTACCACTGAAGGTTCGATCTTCGAGCTGAGCTTTTTCTTTGGTTTGACGCTAGCTCGGGGTGAAGACTAAGTAATGTCTCGAGCACGGTGTGCTTCAGCCTTTAAGCACTCTGAGTATTGTCCTTAGGCTCTTTCGGTTGGAACTTAGTCTCTTTTAGGTTGGCCCTTAGGCTCTTTTAGGTTGGACCTTAGGCTCTTTAGGTTGGGCTAATTCGGCCTCTGAAATGGCTATGATTTTCCCTTCTTTCCAGCTAAAGACTTAGTGAAAATTTTGGTATTCCTTAGCATGTGTTCTTTGTACTTGTTAGATTTTTCGAAGGTTCGATTGATTGGAACCTCCTCTATAATTTGTTGTGTACCGATAATCGAATAACTCTTGAGGTTTTTTTTTTCCGAAGGTTGATAATATCGAAGCCTTCGATTTATTCAAGGGCTGGTTTTATCGAAGCCCTTTATCATTCGCTTTTGCCGAGGGTAGCCTAATTTAACCGGTTTTTCGAAGTGTTTGAAGGCCTTTAGTTTTATGGAGGAAGTCGGACGTCTTCGAGCCACATTATCTCGGTCGTAGCCTTTTTATATGACCATAGTCTTTAGTATGGCCGCAGCCTTTTCGTATGGCCGTAGCCTTAGGTCCCCGAGTCTGATGTACTTGGCCTTTATATCGAGGGGATGCCTCTTTTAGGTCTTATGAGTTCGAGCATGCCTCTTTGAGGTCTTATGAGTTAGAGTATGCATCTTTGAGGTCTTATGAGTTCGAGTATGCCTCTTTGAGGTCTTATAAGTTCAAGTATGCCTCTTTGAGGTCTTATAAAAATTCGAGTACTCGATGATTTGATGTGTTGATTGTGGATGATAGTCCCCGAGTAATCGGGGTGCGTTCGCGTTCTGGCCCTCAGGCCATTTCTTGTAGAATTATAAGAATGAAGTTTCATATAATAGTAGACTTCTTTCGAGACACAAAGTGTTTTGATATAATAACAGTGCTTCTTTGAATAAATGATACATGCGTACATGTTTTACCGTTGGGGGATCGGTTGCTCTACATGGACACGGTTCATTTGATCGTTTGGCCCATTACATCATTTTCCTATCGAGGACCTCTTGACATGAATTGTTTTCTCCAAAAATGCAACCTCCGAGGGTGATGCCCCCCAGTATTCGAGGTAAATTGAAAAGAAGCCTTGAATACTTGTTGAATTTCCCTTAGGTAGCATATAAGTGTTGCCTCGTTAAAAACCTTGCCGGTAAAACCCATTTGGGATAAAACCCGATCTAAGGGAAAAAGTGTGCAACGCATGCTTTAAAACCCAAGGTCTTCGAGTTGAGGGGTGATCCGATGTCTTCAATCTAACATCTGCAAGGGGTTAATCTTAAGTATAAATGAGAAATAGAAAAGGGAGAACGTCATACCTTAACAATAGTATCGTTTCAATAGCGATATGTTCCAATTGTTTGGTAGTTGTTCGCCTTCCATTGTGCTAAGTTTATAGGATCATTTTCCTATGATTCTGTGGAATCGGTACGGTCCTTCCCAATTGGGGCCTAATTTCCCTTCATTTGGGTCTCGAGTATTGAGGGTGACTTTCCTTAGGACGAAGTCCCCGGCTCCGAAATAGCGAAGGTTTGCCCTTCTGTTGTACTACCTCTCGATCATTTGCTTTTGTGCGGCCATTCGAACTAGTGCAGTTTCACGTTTTTCATCTAGTAATTCGAAGCTAGTGTTCATGGCCTCATGGTTCGAAGCCTCGGTAGTATGCTGAAACCTGACGCTGGGTTCCCCGACCTCGACCGGAATCAATGCTTCGAATCCATATACCAAAGAAAATGGGGTTTCCCCCGTGCTCGAAGTTGTTCGATATGCCTATAGCACCTCGGGAAACACTTATCTCCATTTCCCTTTAGCATCATTCAATCTCTTCTTCAGGTTTTGATGGATAGTTTTCTTTGTGGACTCGGCCTGGCCATTTGCGCTCAGGTGATAAGGCATCAATAATATCCTTTTGATTTTATGGTCTTCGAGGAATTTTGTCACTTTGCTGCCGATGAACTGCTTCCCATTGTCCACACTATCTCGGCGGGTATCTCGAACTGACATGCGATGTGGTCCCATATGAAGTCAATGAATTCTTTTTCTCTTATTTTCTCGAAGGCCTGGCTTCTAACCATTTTGAAAAGTAGTCAGTCATAAGAAAAATAAATTAAGCTTTACCTGGCGCCGTTGGTAGGGACCCGACGATGTCTATCCCCTATTTCATGAATGACCACGGAGATAGGACCGAATGGAGTTGTTCACCGGGCTAATGGATCATCGGTGCGAACCTTTGAAATTTATCACACCTTCAAATGAACTCCTTATATCGTTTTCCATGTTATCCCAGTAATACCCTGCTCTAATAACCTTGCCAATCAAAGAGTCGGCACCCGAGTGGTTCCCATAGGTGCCTTCGTGGATTTCTCATAATACATAATCGGTGTCCCTTTGTCCCAAGCATACTGCCAGTGGTCCGTCGAAGGTTCTTCTATATAATGTTCCATTTTCATCAAGTGAGAACCAAGCCGCTTTGGCTCGTAAGGCTCCCGATTCTTTTGGGTCCGAGGGGAGCTTCTCGTGGTTGTATTCGACGTACTTATTCCTCCAATCCCACGTCAAACTTGTTGAATTAATTTCCACGTGTCCTTCTTCGATCACCGACCTCGACAATTGGACGACAGTCCCTGGGACTATATCATCTTATTCGACCGACGACCCCAAATTTGCAAGTGCATCGGCCTCGCTACTTGCTCTCGAGGTACATGGTCCAGTGTCCATTCCTTGAAGCGATGCAATGTCACTTGAAGTTTGTCTAAGTACCTTTTCATCCTATCTTCTCGAACCTCGAAGCTTCCGTTCACTTGGTTTACTACCAAAAGGGAGTCACACTTGGCCTCAATAACCTCCGCTCCTAGGCCCCTGGCCAGTTCGAGACCTGCAATCATGGCCTCATACTCGGCCTCATTGTTAGTCAATTTCGAGGTTTTGATAGATTGCCTAATGATGCTGCCCGTAGGTAGTTTAAACTATACTTGAGCCTGAACCCTTTCACATTCGAGGCACCGTCCGTGAAGAGGGTCCATACCTCCGGTGATGTACCCGTTTTTAGCAAGAGTTCCTTTTCTACTTCGGGTACGAGGGTAGGCGTGAAATCAGCCACGAAGTCTGCCAAAATTTTAGACTTGATAGCCCTTCGGGGTTGATATTCGATATCATACCCTCCAAGTTCGATGGCCCATTTGGCCAATTGGCCCGATAATTTGGGCTTATGCAATTTTTCGAAGCGGGTGCGAGGTCAATACACATATAGGATGGCATTGGAAGTATGGTTTTAATTTTCTAGATACTCTTATTAATGCAAGAGTTAAATTTTCTAAATGTGGGTACCTGGTTTCAGCTTCTCCTAAGGTCCGACTTACATAATAAATAGGAAATTGCGTACCTTGTTCTTCTCGAACCAACACGCCGCTTACCGCTACCTTAGATACAGCTAAATATAAGAAGAGCTTTTCATCCTCCTTCGGAGTATGAAGCAAGGGTGGGCTCGAGAGATACCGTTTTAATTCTTCTAAGTCTTGTTGACACTCCGGAGTCCATGCGAAGTCGTTCCTCTTATTGAGTAAGGAGAAGAAATAATGACTCTGATCCGATGATCTCGAGATAAATCGGCCTAGGGCAGCTATCCGTCCGGTTAACCGTTGTACAGCTTTTACATTATTTACGACGGTGATTTCCTCGATGGATTTGATTTTTTCTGGGTTGATTTCGATCCCCCTGTTCGACACCATGAATCCTAAGAACTTGCTCAACCTAACTCCAAAAGCGCATTTCTCGGGGTTGAGTTTCATGTTGTATTTTCTTATGGTATCGAATGTTGCTTGCAAATGAGTCAGATGGCCCTCTGCGCGCAGGGACTTAACTAGCATGTCATCAATATAAGCTTCCATAGATTTACCTATTTGATGTTCAAACATTTTATTAACTAAGCGTTGGTATGTAGCCCCTTCATTTTTCAGCCCGAAGGGTATCACGTTATAGTAATATGTACCAAACTTTGTGATAAACAAAGTCTTTTCCTGCTCCTCCGGGTTTATTCGAATTTTATTGTACCCGGAGTAGGCATCGAGAAAAGTAAGGATCTCGTGGCCGGCCGTGGCATCGATCAATCGATCGATGTTGGGCAATGGGAAAGAGTCTTTAGGGCATGCTTTGTTCAAATCTTTGTAGTCTATAAACATTCTAAGTTTGTTTCCCTTTTTAGGGACTACTACTACATTATCTAGCCACTCGGGATACTTAACTTCCCTAATGAACCCTATCTTAAGGAGTTTGGTTACCTCGTCTTTGATGAATGCGTGCTTTACCTCGGACTGAGGTCTCATTTTTGTTTCACTAGTTTAAATATGGGATTGACACTTAGTCGATGAGTGGTTATCTCCGGTGGGATCCCTGTCATATCTAAGTGGGACCAAGAAAAGCAATCAATGTTATCAATAAGGAATTGAATAAGTTTTTTCCTGAGTTCGGGGGTTAACCCCGTCCCCAGGTATACCTTTCGTTCCAGCAAATACTCGATCAATATCACCTGCTCGAGTTCCTCGACCGTGGACTTCGTCGCATCTGACTCTTGGGGGGCGACGAAGGCTCGAGGGGTAAGGAAATCTTCCTCTTCTCCCTCGACCACCTGTTCCTCGGGCTCGACCGAGGAGATAGACTGAAATTGCTATTTGGATACCTGTTTGTTCTTGTCATTCGATTTTTCCGATGTAGATGGCGTCGATACTGGTGTCACGTTATGGACTGCAAACATCTTCTTAGCTGCATGTTGTTCCCCATTTACCGTTTTCACGCCATCTTTTGTTGGGAACTCCATCATTTGATGGAGGGTTGATGGTACTGCCTTCATGCTGTGGATCCACGGCCTTCTAAGCAAAGCATTATACCTCATGTCACCTTCGATAACATGAAACTTTGTTTTTGTATGGTTCCGGCCACGTTCACTGGGAGGATGATTTCCTCATTCGTTGTTTCACTTGCCATGTTGAGGCCATTAAAGACTCGAGATGCTTGTATGATTTGGTCAAGCATCCCAAGCTGCTCCACGACCCTCGACCTAATTATATTTGCCAAGCTACCTGGATCTATAAGAAAACGTTTAACTTGAACTTTATTTAAAATAATAGAAATTACCAGTGCATCATTGTGAGGCTGAGATAAGCATTCATGTCTTTCTCAGTGAATGTGAGGGTGTCTTCGGGCATGTAGTCCCGAGTCCGCTTCTCCCTCGTGATTGATACTCTAGTGCGTTTGAATATGGGTCTCTATGGGACGTCGACTCCTCCGATGATCATGTGAATAACATGTTGGGGTTCCTCCGGTTCATTCTTCCTGTTGGAATCTCTTTCTCTGAAATGGTTTTTGTCCCTGTCGCTGAGAAATTCTCAAAGATACCCCTCATTGAACAATCGGGCTACCTCCTATCTTAGTTGCCTATAATCCTCGGTCTTGTGCCCATGTGTGCCATGATATTTTCACATTAGGTTGGGATTCCTTTGAGAAGGATCAATTTGAATAGGTTTAGGCCATCTGGTATCTCTGATTTTCCCAATGGCCGAGAGGATCCCCGAGGCATCGACGCTAAAGTTATATTCTGATAATCGGGTGCCTCTGCCGGTCCCGAGTGCCTGTCAAACCATGTCTTACTCATGAGCCCCCTACCATTCTGGCCTCGGTCTGTTCTTTGATCATTCTGAGGTATGGCTGATACCTCTCTTTATTCGGTCTCGATTCCCTGTCTACTTCTCTTGAATCATTCACTGCTAACCTACTTGGATAGACCGAGCCCAATGGGGCCCCCAACTGATCATCTTCGACCCTAATCTTCGACTGGTATCTATAGTGCACATCCGCCCAAGTCACGGCGGGATACCCGATCAAATTTTGTTTCAACTGTCTCGAAGCTATCGAGCTCCGCTCATTCAAACCCTGAGTAAATGCTTGAACAACCCAGTCATCGGAGACTGGTGGCAACTCCATCCGTTCCAGCTAGAATCGAGATACATATTCCCTTAGCATCTCGTTGTCCTTTTGTTTAATCTTGAATACATCTGACTTTCTTGTTGCAACCTTTATGGCACCAACATGTGCCTTTACAAATGAATCCGCCAACATGGCAAACGTATCAATAGAGTTCGGGGGCAGGTTATGGTACCAAATCATGGCCCCTTTGGATAGAGTTTCCCAAACTTTTTAGCAATACAGACTCGATCTCGTCTTCATCCAAAGCATTTCCCTTTATACCACAAGTGTATGTGGTGATGTGCTTGTTGGCATCAGTTGTTCCGTTGTATTTGGGAATATCGGGCACATGAAATTTCTTCGGAATAGGCTTCGAGGCCGCACTCGGGGGGAAAGGATTTTGTACAAAATTCTTTGAATCTAGTCCTTTCAAAACCGGAGGTGCTCCTGGTATTTGGTCGACCCTCGAGTTGTACATCTCGACTTTTTTATCGTTGTCCTCGATCCTTTTCTCTCCCGACTCGATCCTCTTTGTGAGTTCTTTGAACATTCTCATGATTGTGCGGTCAGTTCCTGATCCATTGTTGCTCGACCTTTCCGGAACTAGTTCAACACGATGAGTAGTTTCTAGTCCTGCCACGCTCGGGGTCCTTTGCTGACTTTGCAGTTGAGCGATAGCAACCTGTTGTGCTTGCAACATTTCAAAAATCACTGTTATACTGACTTCTCTTTCTTCTCGAGCCTGTGTCCTTTAGGCATCTGGATGGTCCTCTCCGCGTACACTGCCTTCAACATCAGTGCCCAAGTCGACGTTCAAAGCAATGTGTGAACCAACGTCGACTAGGTTAGGTGTTGGCGCTACCCCAGGGTTGAGCGGTGGTACACCGGTCCCTGAAGTTGTTGTATTATTTTCTCCATGGAATATGAGGCCGTCGTTACCATGTACTTGTGCATTTGCTGAGCTTGACATATTTTAGCCTGAAATCCAAGAATCTTTGACAAGAAAAAGTGTGAAGAAGAACTCGTGTTATCAAAAAACTAGCACTGAAACAATCACTATTATCTTTAGCCCCACGGTGGGCGCCAAAATATTTACCTCGAAAAATACGAGTAACAATTAAATTTCATTTGTGGTTTTAAAGATACGTGATTTATTCCAATACTAGTGAATAAACAAGTAATATTAAGTATAAGAGAGAAGAATTGATGAACCAAACCAGTGTTCCTAGTACAATGGGGACCTCGAGCTCGATATCCTCGGAGGTCTCGAGGTGGGCTAAGAATAATAAAGTAAGGACAATAAAGTGAGAGCAATAAAGCTGGGGAACAATTCTGGAGCACAAATAAAGAGAAAAGTAAGATAGAATATTCTTTTTCTAGTAGTGAGATGATGTTTACAAATGATTAGGGCCCCCTTTGTATAGGAAGGAAAAACCCTAATATGGTACATTTCTACTTAGGTAAATGATTCTATTGGTACAGTTGTATAACAATCTAGTACGGATTTGTACTAATTCGTACAAAACTTATCCAAAATTTACGCCTTGATCTCTGTGCCTTTGAGAGATTCCCACTCTTTCTTGAGTATCATCGAGACGACACTATCTCGAGGTAGACCGTGCCAGGCCTCTGATTGTGCATGTTTCAGCCAGACCCGATCCCTACTTCGAGTTGCCCGAACTCGAGCTCGGTGTTCGATTAAGGCCTCGAAATCGGGTTCTCCGATTTCGACCGTATACAAAATAGATTATTTCAATTTATAAGTTATATGAGAAAACTAATACTCGCTCTATTTTTCTTTTTAATTTGTTTAAAAAGTATGACTCATTTATGTATTTGAAGATAATTAAATTTAAACTTCTCTTTCAAGTACCTTAAGTCTATTATATAAAGAAATTGGGAGTTTGACGAGGATGTCACGCATCGTATCGGGGCGGGATGGATAAAATTAAGGCTTGCTTCTGGTGTTCTGTGTGATAATAGTGAACCACCGAAACTTAAAGTTAAGTTTTATAGAGAGGTCATCACACCGACTATGCTATACGTGGCAAACTATTGGCCAGTCAAGAACTCTCATGTACAGAAGATGAAGGTCGCTCAAATGAAGATGTTGAGATGGATGTGCGGGCATACAATGTTTAATAGAATTAGAAATGAAATTATCCGGGACAACATTGGTGTGGCCCCATGTGGAGGATAAGATGTGTGATGCGAGACTTAGATGGTTCGGACATGTAAAGAGGAGAGGCTTTGATGCTCCAATAAGGAGATGTGAGAAACTGGCATTGGAGGGCCAACAGAGAGGTAGGGGCAGGCCAAACAAGTATTGGGATGGGGTGATTAGGCGAGATATGGAGTTGCTCCAGCTGACTGAGGACATGACCATATATATGAAGGTTGAGAATAAAGGTAGAGGGTTAAGTAGCCGAGTGTTGTCCTTGTTTGTCACAATAGCTTTTATTACATAACCTAGTGACCGTCAGGTACTTTTTATCTCTAGATTGTTGATATTAATTATTGCTACCTTGTTTTGATTTTCTGTTATCATTACTTAGTGTTAGTTTTATATTTTCGCTTTGGTTGCCAGATTAGTTTGCTTGTTATTGCCTCGTTCCTTTTTCTTCCCTGAGCCGAGGGTCTTCTGGAAACAGCCTCTCTTCCTTTTAAAGGCAAGATAAGTTCTGCGTACACTCTATCCTCCCTAGACCTCACTTGTGGGACTACACTGGATTTTTTGTTGTTGTTATGATTTTATAGCCCTTAACTATCATAAGCACGTTTAATACCTCAAATTTTAGAAGTTTTATTTTCTTTCATTAGTTCAGTTTACAGTTGAACATGTTCACATAAATGGATTTGGGAGTATGTATTATGTACCATATTCAATTCACTTCTTTTTAAATGTTTTGTTCTTAAAAGTTAAAGAGTATCCCGGCGCACAAAAAATCTCGCGTTCAATGCAGAGTCGGGGAAGAGCCGCACCCAAGAGGTGTGATGTAGAACATTAAGTTGGCTGCTTTTACCACTCGAATCCATAACCTATAGGTCAGAGAGACAATTTTACCATTGCTCCAAGGTTGTTTTTCCTTATTAAAACACATGAATTTAAAATAGAAATAAAGGGTGAATAACATTTCATGAGCTGAATTTTTTTTTTAAAAAAAAGAAGCTTTTAACTTTTTCTTTTGCAACTTCTCTTAAATAATATAAGAGTAACGACATGCCAAGCAAAATGTTATTTCTATCTTTTTGCCGTTTTACGTCTAAATTCTAATTCTATTTTACCTTATAAAGTCTACATCATGAGTTAAAGTACTTTTCCTTTCTTTCGCATATCTCATAAAACTAAATTAGTAGTACTAGTTTACTACCACGCTACTAACTAAATCCTGGTATATGTATACATAGTGTATCTTCGATGTTAAGAAAAAAGATAATCTATACTTAACAAATATGCTATTTTTGTTTTTAGTTATAAAAAATGCAACATATTTTATATGTAGAAATATTTTTAAATCTTTCTTCCAACCAAAGTAAATCCTAGTATCCAAAAATAGTCCTGGAATGGACCAAGTGGTTGGAAGATCATTGGTAGAACAGCAAGTAAACCCTCCACATCAGTTCTTTTAAATGTAAGATTGGGACTTGCCTAGAAATTACTTACTATAATCTTTATATATAAGTAATTATTCCGTTTTAATTATGTTTCTTATAAATGTCTCATGCATATTTAATCTATTTTCATAAGTTGTTATTTCTTAAAAATATGAAAATTAAAAGATGGCGGACCTTATACTCTTTTGCATTTTTTTGTGCGTGGAAACAATCAATAAAAACGTTAAAAGAGAAATTTTTGTAATTTTGTAAAGAAAGAGCTAGTGGCTCATTTTCAATTATTAAAAAGTTAGGGTTAGTTATAAAATTATCATAAAAAAGCGAGGCAGTTTCCTTTCGTGCTTCTGTGTGATTCCTTGTAAAGAGATGTAATTAACGTTCGTTCCATATATATTTTCGTCGCCGATCCAATAAAGCTAAACGCAGGTCAGATAAGGAATGGCGGCTTACACAGTGGTAATGGAAAACCTAAAGGAAAGAGCAGAATTCATGAAAGAATCAATGCACAAGAGCCAAACTATTACCGATAATATGATCTCCATTCTCGGCTCCTTTGATCACCGCCTCTCCGCCCTCGAAACCGCCATGCGTCCCACTCAGGTAAATCTGTGTGCGTGTAGATTAATGTATGTGTGCTTCATCTGCATGTGATGTTTGATATGTTATATACATTATATACAGTTGTGATTGTTTGTATATTTATTGAATGGTCAATTTTTTTAGTTTTAATTTTCTAAAATTTTTTGTTGATGGGAATAGATAAGGACGCATTCGATTCGGAAAGCACACGAGAATATTGACAAGACATTGAAGGTAGCTGAGTCCATATTGGCTCAATTTGATCTTGCACGCCAGGTTCGTATTTTTGGATTAATCTTATTTACTTTTTTCGTCACACTTTGCTAAATTTCGTTGTATAATTTGCTTTGCATTTTGCTTCTTGCACTATGAATATGCACAGTATCTATATCCTGATTTTTTAAAAATGTGGCAGCAACGTACTAGTTAAGTGAAAGAGTAAGCAAGAAAATGCGAGTCTTCTTGTACTATAAAGACTGAATTTTTGGAATTACCCTATGGGTTGATTACTTGATCTAGACCTTCCATCCCTGTGCTCAAAACGATTTTATCGTGATTGCATGTGAAATACACCGTGTTTATTGGTTGATGCGGGTCAGTATATATAGAAATTCAGGCAAATAAGCAAGCAAACAATTATATAGACAGCTATTTGACGTAGTATTATGATCGAATTGGTTCTCATTTTATTGGGATTACAAATGTAATAAAGTGGGTATATTGGTTGATCCCTTGGTAATTTGAGGATTACTTTTTCTCTTTCAAGTAATCAATGAAAATCAGCCTCGTCGATATCTTTAGTAGTATTTTTTTGTTAACTTTGTATGAATCATATATTTGCATTATCATTACACGGATACTGCAGCTTAAATGCCGTTTGAACTTACAGACAGAGGCTAAAATATTGAGAGGACCACATGAGGATTTGGAGAGTTATCTGGAAGCAGTTAATCAGCTAAGGAGTATTGTCAAGTTTTTCAGCAGTACCAAAGGCCTTAAAAGTAGTATTGGCATGATTAACCACGCATCCAATTTACTGGCAAAGTCTGTTCTTAAGCTAGAAGAAGAGTTCCGTCAGCTTCTAACCTCATACAGGTCTATAATTTAATGTATTACTCCTTTCTCCCAATGCTAATAATTTTTCTTGCTTTTGAAATCTTATCATATGTTTTACTTTGTGGTTTTGAGTGAATTTCCTAACCTTTTCATACCCTTGTTTGATTCAATATAAAATTAGAACTCTTTTAATTGCCTTTTGAGTTCACTAACTCAAGTTAACTTTTGCTTGATAAGTACAAATGTTAACTAACTTGAGTTTGACTTGTTTCATTTGCAGTAAACCTGTGGAACCTGATCGTCTTTTCGATTGCCTTCCGCAATCTCTGAGACCATCTACAGGATCACCTAGCAAAGGTGATGGTACTGGAATGAAAGAACATCAAAGAAGTTTAGAAACAGTTGTTTACCACCCTCCAGCGCTCATTCCCCCTAGAATACTACCGTTGCTACATGAGTTGGCTCAGCAAATGATTCAAGCCGGCCATCAACAGCAACTGTATACTATTTACAAGTGAGTTATCTCCTTTAAATATAGGATTTTTACAGGAAGTACTTTGATGTGTGAAGTTGATTGTAATTAGCCAGATCTGTTTAATAGCGTATGGAATTGAAAAGCAAGTATTGTGCCAACTTTGTTCCTTGAGACCTGCCTGCTTCCGGACACAGTTGAAATTGTCGGTATGATGGTCATACAATTGATGTGGATTTATAGGATTATAAAGGGGATCAGTATCCTAATTTGTACATTTCCAAGCTTTCTTGTTGGTGGACCAATCAGCGATATCTGCTTTCTAATATATCTTATGATGTAATGTTGTTTAGTTTTGCTCAATCTATTATCTAGTCTGTCCATTGACCTAGTATTTTCCTTATATTACTTGAGAGTTATGCTTGTAACTGTTAATATTTAACATGGCTTTTTGTGTCTGATATTAATCACAAACTGATGACTTCCAAGTTTTTTCTTGATTAATTTCTCTATGATAATCTTTTATCTGACAAAATAGCTTTTATTCCTGGATGCGCCATTCTGTCTCATGTCAATTGTATTTCCATGCATCCTGTTTGTATCCAGGGAAATACGTTCTTCAGTCATGGAACAAAGTCTTAGAAAACTAGGTGTGGAAAGACTTGGTAAAGAGGATGTACAGAAAATGCAGTGGGAAGTTTTAGAGGCAAAAATAGGAAACTGGATTCACTTCATGCGGATATCCGTAAGCGATATCTCATCATCCAATTTTGATCTGATCTTTGCTTGCTGCTTCCCTTTATTAACCTATTCATCATTCTTGACACAGGTAAAACTTTTATTTGCTGCTGAGAAGAAAGTCTCTGATCAAATTTTTGAAGGTCAGGATAGTCTTAGAGATCAATGTTTCGCTGAGGTTACTGCAAATAGTGTAGCAGTGCTGCTTAGCTTTGGAGAAGCCATTGCCAAAAGCAAACGATCGCCTGAAAAGCTATTTGTCCTTCTAGATATGTATGAGATAATGAGAGAACTTCAGTCAGAGGTATGAAATGACCTCTCAGCTATCTCTTTGTCTCCTTATTTTTGCTTTTGGAATATCCTAGTTTTTAACTTGCACTTCCGATTGTTTCTGCTGCTAACTTAGCAGCACACTTCCGATGACCAGACCAGTCGGAAAATTGAAGAAATTATTAGTTATGTCTAACATGTATTTACTAGCTTTTGGAGCTAACAGGTCTAATGCAGACTTCTATAACAGTATCTTAACATTAAATACTAATTTTGGCATTTCCTTTCGGTTCTTCTTCCCCGTGGAAGGGGGATTTTTTTGGTGTGGCAGATGGACATTGTTTTTGGAAGCAAATATTGCAGTGAAATGAGAGAAGCTGCTAAAGTGTTGACTGATCGTTTGGCTGAGACAGCACAAGAGACCTTTGTAGATTTTGAAGAAGCAGTAGAGAAAGATGCCACCAAAACTTCTGTTCTTGATGGAACTGTCCATCCTTTAACTAGCTATGTGATCAATTATGTTAAATTTTTATTTGAGTAAGTCTTCACAATGCTTTCCAATCCTTTCCGTATAACCAATTTTTTATTGGGGAGATAGGAATGTTTTATATGTTGCGCTCTGGTAGTTCTTGCTGATCATTCATCATATCGGTTTTCAAAGTGATTTGTATGTCTCATTCTTTACTACTTGAAATAGTTTTAAAAAATATGTTTTAAGAGTGTGCATGGTTGAGAATTTTAACACTAGCTACTTATGCTTTCTATTTTCATGAATCTTCTGTGTCTTCATAACCTCCTGAATCTGTTCTTTCCAGGATGTTTCTAAGCACATCAACATTACATTTCATGAACAATTTTCTGTAGTTCCTTTATATTGAAAACCATCTAGACTGCTTTCTGTCTGGTCTTATATTCCATCTCCGTTTTCCTTCTTTTTTACAATACATCAGTTCCCTTTCTTAGAAAAACATGAGTTTATCTGATAAATGGAATTCTACATTCAACTTTTTTTTTTCCAGTTTAAAGCTTGTGTTTACAGTGTTGCAGTATCTCAGTATTATGTATTGAATGTGAACAGTTATCAGTCAACTCTAAAGCAACTTTTTGGAGATGCCGATGATGGTAATTCCAAGGACCAGTTGGGAGTTATAACCACACGGATATTGCAAGCTCTTCAGAGTAACCTGGACGGGAAATCTAAGCAATACAAAGATCCTGCTTTGACTCAGCTATTTCTTATGAATAATATTCACTATATTGTAAGATCTGTTCGCAGGTATGTTACAGCATTAATTGTGAGAATTAGCTGTTTCGTTTATTAGAAAAATCTAGAATAAGCATTCTGTGATGTCCAGGTCAGAAGCAAAGGATGTGCTTGGTGATGATTGGGTGCAAATACATAGAAGGGTAGTCCAGCAGCATGCAAATCAGTACAAGAGGATCTCTTGGTCTAAGGTTTGCTTTCTACCTCTGTGGTTTTACACGTATGATGATGAAAATTCTTTCTATTGGTGTTTTGGAAGATTTTCTCCTGAGTTTTTGGCTTGTGGGGTTACAGTTCTCATTTTCTATGAAATAGTATCCTTTAATGGTATTAGTATGCTAAGATAGACATCATATTAACATGATTGCGGCTTCTAAAATGCAGCTTCTATTCTGTGATAAAGATGGATTTCTTGTGATTTTTCTGAGAACTGATCTCCAATAAGACATTTGGTCATTCTTCTGAACTGTAACAAGGGTGCCTAAAGCTACTCGAGGGAGGTTTTCAATAAATTCGTGTTGTGAGTTATGGTACAAATGGCATACTACTTGGACTAGTAAACTCAAAATTTGAGTATATAAAAATGATATCAAGAATTAGTTCACTTCTAATTCTATTTTAATATTTTTCTTCAGGAAAATGGTGTGTTATGACCATAGTGATTAAGGACGATAAATGTTTGGAATAGCTTGCTATTATCAGTTAGTCTAGTTCTGAACCCACTCTTTCCAAGTCGTGGATCAACTGAATACAGAATACAGAATACAGATGACTATGTGGAAACTTTTCTCTCGTGACCTTTCTAATTTTCCCGTGTGAAGCAATTATTCTTATTTTGGTACTTTACTTTATCTATAGTGTGTTTTACAACGTGAAATTTCTACTGAAATCTTGCGACCTAGCTGTTTTTTCAATGCTTTGTTAAATTCTAGTTAACCTTGTCATACATGTTGGATATATGTGGAGTATCACGACATTTTATGCCGTCCTGAATATTTATCTTTCTGTGTAACAAAGTAACATTATATGATCCTGCTGGTCCTTGCTGCAGATTCTGCAGACTCTCTCCGTCCAAGGAGTTTCCACAGCTGGGAGTGGTTCATTTACCGGTGAAGTCACCAGTAGCAACAGCGGTGTCTCTAGGTCTACAGTGAAAGATAGGTTTAAGACTTTCAACATGTTATTTGAGGAGATTCATCAGAGGCAGTCTCAATGGACAGTTCCTGACAGTGAGTTGCGCGAGTCTTTAAGGCTGGCAGTCGCGGAAGTCCTATTGCCTGCTTACAGGTCTTTCATTAAGCGTTTCGGGTATGCTTTCTTGGACTTGCTTAACTTCCCTCTCAACAAGAATAGTGGAACTCCTAAATCGAATATGATACTATATGTTTTCTGATACTAGTTTCTTGAATGTTATGCAACTAGGCCAATGATTGAGGGAGGCAAAAATCCCCAAAAGTATATCAGATACACACCAGAGGACCTTGAACGAATGCTGGCCGAGTTTTTTGAAGGAAAAACCTGGAAAGGACCTTAAACAAATGTTAGATCTCTAGGAAAACCTGTAAGAACATACTTAGTTGATAAGCGTAGTTTTTCTGCAGTTTTTTTGATTTGCTGTTTCGCTATTCTTTACAACATGGTTGATAAAATAAATTGGGGTGTATAGTGTATAATGTATAATGCATGATTATTTTGTTATATACATCATTTTCATGATTGAAATAAAATCATTTCCCACTTTGAGTGAAAATATATTCTTGACAGAAAAGAAATGGACCCTAACTGTATCAAGCTAAAAGGCTATCAGTGATAGCTAGAAATATGTTGTGGTATTTTTTCCCACACAATTTAACAGGGGTAGGGAAGAGGAAGACCAACTGGACATTAAGCTGCCGTTTGGCCATAGATTTTGGTTTTGTTTTCTAATTTTTTTTTTAAAACATTGTTTGTTTATCAAATATGATCATGTTTCGGATAAAAAAATCAAAAATTTTCAGGTTCCCAAAAACTAGTTTAGGGCAGTTTCTGGTCACAAAACTTCAATTTTTCTTCAAATAAAAGTATGTCCAAACACAACTTCAACTTTCAAAAACTATTTTTCAACACAACTTCAAAAAGTTTTTTTTTTCAAGTTTCAATCAAATTTATGTCCAATTAACGCTAGCTAATAATACATGAAACGCTTGAGATTCAAGTTCGTGTAATGCGGTTACCTCTTGATCACTGAATTCTGCTAACATATTAAGATAAGTACATAATCTAACAGTTACCAAAACCAGAAACTCTTTTGTCATGTGAAAGATTACAAACAACTTTTGCTTCTACGAGTACACTACCTTTTTCAGCTTCTTAAAAATATATTCTGCTTATGCTAAAAAATACTTTTATTTCTTTCTAAAAATTTGGCCAAACAACAACTTTTTAAAATAAATAATTTATTTAGAAAGAAAAAACGTTTTTGGCCTCCTAGAGACTTAGACCAAACATACTAATTTTCAATTTGGTACAACCTGGTTTGAAATTCGGAAAACAAATAATATTAAATTATGTTTGCTATTAAGAAAAAAAGTTGAACTAAAATCGAGCAAAATCAACAATATATACCACTTGTTAAACTTATTAATTCTTTCTCATTTCTTTTCCTAGCTTGCAATAAAAAACCATCTTTGGTAATAGAAAATTCTCCAGTAACCAACAAGCACTAAGATTTTGGTTTGGAAATTTAATTATGTGTTAGCTAGACTTGATTATGAGATGGTATTTCGAGTAGATGACTCAGAAATATTTCTCTTCAATCTATGAATCATAAAAATAAATTTATTTGAAACGGATTGATTGATTGGGCATTTGGTAATAATTTCTGGTTTATGAGGTATGAAAAACTAGAAGCATTCTACCATCATCCGGAATGCTTAGATCACTCACCAATCATTATCAGAATAGAGGTGGCCAAACAGAAACTACCTAGGCCTTTCGGACTTGTTAATGTATTATTGACTCAAGAGAACTTCAAGGAATCAGTACACAAAGCTTGGGGACAATATACCATGTATGCAGTTTGGAGGAAACTTAAGTTGATAGAGCTGGAGACCTCACAGATGAATAGGGAAATGTCAACATTGGAGAGGAAGCTGAATGAGCTGAAAGACAAACTGCAACAAGTACAACTGGAATTGAATGAAGATCTGTTTAATGAACAACTCATCACAACTGAAAAGGATACCCTGGTACAACTGGAAAAATGGACAACTATCCATGAAAAAGTACTTCGACAGACATCTAGAGCAACATGGCTAGCTTATGGAGACTCGAACACAAAAAAATTTCATGCAGCACTAAAAGCTAGACAAGCTAGAAATAAAATCTCCTCAATATGCATAGAACAGGGAATACAACTGCATGATCCTGCTCTAATTCAAAGAGAATTTATAAGTTGTTTTCAAAACTTACTGGGAACAACTGCAGCAGAAATGCCATGCCTGGACCCAAACATAGCTAGAGATGGACCTTGTCTCACTAATGAATAGAAACTACACCTTGTACGGGAAGTAACAGAAACAGAAGTGCTTCATGCTCTGAAAGACCTCCCAGCTGATAAAGCCCCTGGCATTGATGGACTCCCAGTTGAATTCTTCTAACAATACTGACAGTTGATAGGAAATGAGGTCATTAAGGCTACAATGCAATTCTTTCAAACTGGTAAACTACTTAAGGAAGTAAATTCCACTATTGTAACTTTAGTTCCAAAAGTAAAAAAACCCCACCTTTGTGAAGGAATTCAGACCCATATCCTGTTGTACTACATTGTATAAGCTGATAGTTAAAGTCATTACTGCTAGGTTGAAATTAGTAGTTGACTACCTGGTAAGGCCCTCGCAATCAGCATTCATTGATGGGAGAAACATTCTAGATAATGTGATTGTGGCACATGAAATTGTGAAGGGCTACACACAAAAAGAAGTGTCTCCTAGATGCCTAACAAAGGTAGATATTAGAAAAGCCTACGATACAGTTGGATGTGGTTTTCTCATAATAGTGCTACTAGAATATGGGATGCCTGGAATATCGTAAATCTGATTATGGAGTGTGTCAGCACAGTGAGATATTCTTTGTTATTCAATGGTGGACTTACACCTAGATTTCAAGCTAAGAGAGGTCTAAGACAGGGAGACCCAATGTTTCCATATTCTTGTGATGGAGTACTTGAATAGATCTCTCAAGCAGCTGAGACACAATCCAGATTTCAACTATCACGCAAGATGCAACAAGCTGGAGATAGTCCATATATGCTTTGCGGATGACTTAATTATGTGTTGCGAAGCTGATCCAATTTCTGTAAAGTTGATGCTGTAGCAGTTCCACCATTTCTCTGCAGTATCTGGTCTCAAGGTAAATTTGGAAAAAAGTTCACTGTATGTGGCAAGGATCAGTCGACAAGTTAAGGAACAGTTATTGAATGAAATGCAATTCTCAGAGGGAGAAATCCTATTCAAGTATTTGGGGGTTCCTCTTTCCTCAAAGAAGATCACATTTCAACAATGCTTACCACTAGTAGAGAAAATTATTGCAAGAATAAGATGTTGGTCCACTAAGTTCTTATCATATAGTAGAAGGGTGCAGCTTATTAAAAGTGTGCTATTTGAGATGCAAACCTACTGGGCTCAGGTGTTTCTAATTCCTAAGACAGTTATTCAACTCATAGCTAAAGTTTGCAGAATATTCTTGTGGGCAGGCAGTCATGAGAGCTCAAGGAAAGCTTTGGTTGTATGGGAGACATTATGTAAACCACATTCAGCAGGTGGTCTGAATTTCATAGAGTTTCACACATGGAATAGAGAAGCTATCAATAACTACTATGGGCTGTAACAAGCAATAAATTAAAGATACACTCGATAAAATGGATCCATACCTTCTATATCAAAGGGAAAGAAGTGCAACAACTAAATACACCTGCGCAAGCCTGCTGGCTGGTAAAGAAGATAATTGATGCGAAGAAATGGCTTCTAAAGATGGACTACAATGTGACATTACAGAGATGCTGTGATAAAGATAAGTTTAGCATTAAAAAAGCTTACTTATTCTTTCTTCCACAGTTTCAAAAAGTTCAATGGAAAGGGCTGTTGGGGCCAACCACTATACCAAAACACAAGTTCATTTTTTGGCTGGCACTGCTAGGTCAATTGGCCACTATGGATCGATTGCAGAAATGAGGCATACAAGTCCAAACTGATTGTGTCTTACGTAATACTGGAGCTGAGGAAAACTTGAAGCATCTGTTCTTTCAGTGCTCTTTCTCATTCCAAATTTGGAATGCATTACTCAGGTGGATAGGGAAGAATAGGAGAATTAGCAACTGGGAGTAGAGGTGTGCATTCGATTTATCGATTCGATTTTGACCCTTATCGATAATTACTTATCGATTATCGATTTGTACATATGCTTATCGTTATCATTTCAATAAGGTTTCGATTTTTTCGATTTTGATTTCAATTTATCGATTTTTGGGGCTTATCGATTCGGTTATCAATTACACCAATAAGAAAATTTGCGGGATTCCACAGAAAGTATATCGCTATAAACACGCCTAACTAATATGGACAAAAAGAAGCTAAAATAAGATGAACACCGTTTATAACATAAAAATTGTGTCAACAAGCTCATGCAACGAAACTAAAGTAAGGGATCAAATGTATTCCACAACACTCCAACGGTATAAAAAAAATAATTCTTCTGTTCACCGAAACAAAAAAAAAAGTGTGTTCGCCGAAAAAATCATTTTATTAAATAATTTTGTATTGTAATCCCATGTCATTCGCTTCTGTTGTTCTATTACTTTGTTGTTGCTATAGTTTTTTGCTTCCTTTTTATTGTTCATTGAGCCGATGGTCTATCGAAAATAGCATCTCTACCTCACACAAGATAGTGGTCAGGTATGGGTACACATTTATCCTCCCTAAACCCTACTTTTGTTAATATTATTATACTAGGATGTTGGTGGTGTATTATATCCGCACATTATAAGATTAGTATAATTTATTTGCAAATCAAACAATATCCTAAAAGCACAAACAATAGGCATAAATATAATAACATAAAAGTAGATAAACTTACCTTGATTCTTCAGTCGGAATGTGATTCCAGTATCTCCGATCATCGATACCAGTAATGGTCATTCATTTTGAAGAAATCGCCAAGCAAACTCCTCCATTATTCTTGTCAATCCACATTTCCTGCAGTTATCCAATTTTTTTCATTTGAAATAATCAAAACTCAGACCCATAAAAATAATAAAGAACTCATTAATTCAAACAAACAGTCAAACAAACAAACAAACCTTTGTGCCACCATCAAAAGAATTGGTCTTGGAAAGCCTAGCAAAGATATCCTTTTTATGCATTCCGGCAACGTTCATACCCAGTACCTCCTCAAGTAAATATCTATAATTTGACGGCAAAAGCGGCGCTGAAGAACGAGTAGAGGAAATAATAGGGTTAGGGACTTAGGGTAAAGGAAATGGTATTATAAAATAAGAGTATACTTGTCTTTTTAGTATATCTTATCGGTTTATCGATAAACCGATAACCGAAGAGGACAAAATAGAAATCGAAATCGATAAGAAAAATTTCGAAATCGAAATCGATAAACCGATAACAAATAATCAATTCGATTTATCGATAAACCGATTCGAATGCACACCCCTAACTGGGAGGAAGAGATTGAATGGATAAGCAGGAAAATGAGGAACAACAGACCACGAGCAGAAATCGTGAAGTTCCTATGTGCTGCTACTGTTTACCATGTGTGGAGTGAAAGAAATGCAAGGAGATCCAAGCTGTAAAGAAAGAAAGTCACCATATACTAAAAGAGATAACCATACAGTTACACACACGAGAGCAAACACTTCAGAAAATGGAAGAGAGTTTTAGAGTCTTTGAATTGTCACCCTATGTAGAGGTAGTTGAGTACTAGAAAGAGAAACTTATGCCTTCACAAATAGGTAGTGAGAGTATGGAGGACTAGTTATAGAGTCAAATGTAACTAGTGGATGTATATAATTATACTTGATTGAAATAAAAGTTTTAATTTTGACAAAAATAAATAAAAAAATAAACAACTGATGCTGACAAGTATAGACTCTGAATCACTTATCCAATACTTTAGAGGCAAACCAGTTAAAATTGAATGGTCGTCATTTTGTTCTTGTCCTCATCTCCAATTCCTACCAATGTTAACTAACCTCTTTTGCACTTCAAATTAACAAATTTTCCACAATTCCATTTCTTGGATTTATACTTGTTTCTTTTTCTTTCCATTTTTCACATCTTTCGATCTCTCCCCTATGATTTGTAAAAGGAGAGACAGGAAAGAAAATTAGTCAAATGATGACTCTATCAAAGGATAATGATGAACAACAAAAACATGTTATGGGGTACCCTTCAATGTCTGGATACAATCAAAGTATTAAACAAGGATTCCCTTCACAATATGATAGTAATTACCAACAATACCATTCTTTTTCTCAAGGGTATATTTTACCCATCCATGGCTATCCTAACCCTAATTTATACGTATCTTCATCCTCCAATGATCCGTCTAATAAGTACGTATCAATGGCGGTTTATAATCCAATTGAAGAACAAAACAATGGAAAATCATCATTTGGTCGTATGATGATTATTTTGATGCTAATTTTGGTAGTAGGAATGATCATGTTAAGCCTAGTAATTTGGCTACTTTTTGGAACTGAAGGACCTGTGTTTCATATATTAGCTTTAAGTGTTCCTACTTTTAGGATTATCAACTCGTCAATAGTTGGTAATTGGCAAGTCAATCTCACAATGTGTAACATCAATGTTAACTCAAAAATCAAAGTTTTTCATGGCAAGACTTCCATTTTTTACAAAACTAACCTTTTGGCTGTGACACCTTTTGATCCTGTAAATTTGGAGGCTAAAAGTTCGATGAATATGTTGTCCAATTTGACCACATTACCTGAAGGAAATGTTTTGGATCAAGTGGCTATATCAGAAATTAGTAAAGATAAAAGTGATGGGGACATAGAATTTTCCTTGGAGATTTCTTTAAAGGCTGTTTTAGCTTCTGATTTAGAGTGGCAAAGTCATAAGATGATGGTTTATTGCAATAATTTGAAAGTTAAGTTTGGACTAGAAGATAAAGGAGAATTGGTAGCAGCTGATGAAATTAAATGTCTAATTATTGGATAATTGACTTGGTAAGTGTTCTGCTGATATATTTCCCCATTGATTTTTCACCACCCTTTTCCAACCCTTTGCCATATTGTATTTTGCTTTGATCTACGTTATTAGTCTGTTTTTGGACAAACTTCCAAAATTTGTTTCTTTTTTATTGAAATTGCTTTTTGAAAAAGTATTTTATGGAAGTAGCAGTTGTATTTCGCTAATGAATTTGAAAAATACTTTTGCCAATTTTAAAGCAGCAATTTGTGCTTAATCGAGGTTAGGAAAAATTATTTTTTTCAGCTTCTTAAAATTATCTTCTGCTACTGCTCAAAAATACTTATTTTTTTTTAACTATATTATTATATGCAGTTAAATTAGAGGAAGGGTACGAGTTGTATGTACAAATTCTAGGGATGATCTCTTCGTCTGGCTGTGATATTCTTGGCAAAGTGAACATTCTTTGGACCAAGTATTTGAGAACAGGCAAGAGGATTTTGGTAGGAATATTGGGACTAAAGCTGAGCTTTCAGTTTATTTTTCTTCTTCTTTTTCTAATATATTATGTTTTAAGTTTTTCATTATATGGATATTTAGATTTGGGCAATATATTTATTTATTTGTACAGTGCTTTTGAAATACGAAGTATATATTGTTACTTGTCGATATTCTCTTACGATTTATTTTCTCCTTTTCTGTTGAAAGGTAAGTTTCACACTCGCCCAAAATATCTGTTTCCGAAGGATTAAGTTGGACCTATATACGTGGATGATACACTTTTGATCACTCAAATATTAGTACATTTTTATTCCGATACTTATGATATATAATTCATTAAGTACATTTGCCCTTGAATTAATTTAATTAAATGTGTGTTATTTATCCCCATTACGTGGAAAATTATTGTATTTTGGGTTATTTTTAGAACTATTACAGCGTCAAACATGAAGTAACAATATAAATTTAATATAACAAAGGAGAAGAATTAATTCAAATAGTTGAGGTATAGTATATGCATAATTTATGTACTATATATGAATAGTTATGTATAATTAATGTATATGATTAGAAAAAAATAATTAATGAATATGATTAACTATTTATGTAAAACTCTCAATAAATTAATGATTTATGAAGATTCACACGTCAAAAGTGCACACACTTCAATTGATCGAAGGTTAGATGTCCTCAACCGCGCGAATATCACAAGACCAAAACTTAGAATTTGTTAAAATTTTAGGGACTAAAAATGCAAATTTATGTTGTATTCTTTCTTTTTTTGGTTGATAAAATTCTCAAATTTTATAAGCACGAGTAGATTTTAGCTCTCGAGTACCTCTAAATCAATCATAATAATTTAAGGGGTGACCAGGTTCCACCTTGCTATTTAAATTATATCCAACTTCTTCAAAATACTTCTTTTTAATCGGTGGCAAACTTAAGACAAAAGCTTTTCCATAATTGTTCTTCAGATTCGTATTCAGTCGAAGTCGAGCTCGACTACAACTTAGTAGATTAGGTTTGGAATATAGCGACCAAGGACTGAAGATCGACCTTGAATCCCACGAGCTAGAATCCAAGGTCAGAAAGACTATCTTCGAGGAACATTGAGTCCGGTGTTGACCTTAGCCTCGAATGAGCTCGAAGATAACTAACAGAAGACCGAAATATCCGCGTCCGATTGGATATTACGGTGGAAATCTTAGCGCACATCGGCAAGGAACCGACAATCAGCAAATCAAGAGATTTTTACCTTTTATAAAAATGAACCTAGAGTAGGACTCTTCTACTATATAAAGGGGATCTAATAATTCATTCAACACATTGTAATACGTATCCAAAAGCAATATATTGTTATTTCTAGTTTGTATTATCTTGTTTATCCTGTTTCGGCATCGATAAAAGCATTTCTAGCTCGAGGGTGGCTAACCTTCCAAGACTAAGATTGTTCAACTTGTGTGGTTTGGATTTACTTTCTCATTGTTTATTTCAATTTTAATCTGATTTCTCATTTTCTATCAAGCAAGATCACGTATCCTTAAAACCACGTATAAAATCATTTATTATCCGATTTTGAGGGTAAGCAGCTTGACGCCCACCGTGGGGCTAAGGATAATAGTGGTTATTTAATATTATCACGACCCGAAATTTTTACCGTCGGGACCGTGATGGCGCCTAACGTTTTACTTGCTAGGCAAGCCAACATTAGAGATTATTAAGCTATTCCTAAACCCTTTAAGTGATTTACAACATTTAAGCTACAATAAGAAAAAGGAAAATGCAGAAATCTATAATAGTTTTAACATTTATACATAACTACCCAGAATCTGGAGTCACAATCCACGAACATTCTAAGATTTACCACAAACATTTGTTCGAAAGAAGTACAACTGTTTGAATAAAAGAAAAACAGTAAACAGAAAGGATAGACGGGGACTTCAGGGCATGTGAACGCCAACAGGACTACCTTGAGTCTCCGATCAGGTGAAGCCAGCAGCTAACTCAGGGTCAACTCGATCCAACACCAAAATCTGACTGTGCAGTATCAGTACAACCGACCCCATGTACTGGTAAGTTCCGAGCCTAACCGCGATGAAGGAGTGACGAGGCTACGGCGGGACACTCACAATAAAACCTGTGTACAGTGAATAATAGTGATGGAAAAGAAAGCAAAATAACGTAAAAACAGTAACTTGCAAAGAATAATACATTATCCAACGTGTCTTATCAGTGTTCAGGTATACCCAATTCTTAATGCAGTTCAAAGCTACCATACAACTCACACATTCAAGAAAGAGCATAAACACATAAATTGTTGTGGCGCGCAACCCGATCCAACCGTATGTATCACAATCCTCCCTTATTTCTTCTTAAGATAAGAAATAACAAAATATAGATAAAATATTACGGCGTGCAACCCGATCCCATATGTCATAATAATCAGAATCACAGTTCACCCTTATTTCACCACATTCCACCCTTATTACACACCTGTTGCGGCGCGCAACCCGATCCCACCGTATAATAATAATTTACCCTTATTCCTCCTCAATATTTCACCCTTATTCCATTTGTTGCGGCGTGTAACCTGATCCTACCATATTCATATCAATTACACATGAAGTATAAAAGTTTCACAAATTAACACAAGAACCCTTCTCAATACTTAAACTTCAGAACAAGGCAAATGGAAACCTTATAATCAATAAAACTCTACACAAGTAAAACTACTCAGCGAGACCAATCCAGAATATCACTAAAACACAATTAAGAACACCTTAAACACTTAAGCAAGTAATAAGGGATAATAAAACTACGGTACAACGATTATCTTCAACAAGGAGAAACAATATCTAACATGTAGCAATTAGGTATGAAAATACAAGTAGGCATGTAACAATTAAATCAAGGAAGGAACAATATAAAGAGGACGAAAAAGAAACAGGCAAAACAGATAAATTGACGGTGCATAAGTATTCGTCACCTCACATATACGCCGCTCACATGATTTTTCATATAGCAGTTAAGGCGAGGATTCCTAGTCCCTCAAGTCAAAGTTAGGCACAACACTTACCTCGATCGACATGTCATTCACTGATCAATTACCGCTTTTCCTCTAGATTCCACCTTCAAACCACTCGTATCTAGCCATAAATAACTTAATAACATCAAATATTATTAAAGAAATCAATTATAATGCATAAATTTAGGTTCCCAATCTTTCCCCCAAAAAGTCAAAAATTGACCTCGGGCCCGCTTGGTCAAAACTCGAAGTTCGGACCAAAACCCATTCACCCATTCACCCCCGAGCCCGAATATGTAATTAGTTTAGGATTCCAACCCCAAATTGAGATCTAAATCCCCAATTTACAAAAACCCTCAATTCTTCCAAAATCCCTAATTTTCTGCCATGAAAGAACAAAGTTTAGGGCTAGAAATTTAATGGGTGAAGATAGAAATGTAAGGAGATGAGTTTAAGAGTACAAACCTATGAATTGATGTTGAGTTTTTTCTTCAAAATCGCACCTAGGCAGAGCTCTAATGGAGAGTTTATGAAAAATGGGTAAAATCCCGTTTTTGGAATGTTTTATGGTCTGGGCCTTGGGCCTTCTTCGCGTTTGCGAAGGGCCTGCCGCATTCGCGATGTGCAGCAACCCGATTGTCTTTCACGTTCGCGAGTTCCTCTTCGCGTTAGTGAAGTCTGTCCCCCCGGCCTCCGCGTTCGCGAGCCAATGATCGCGTTCTCGTAGAATAACAACTGACCCCTCCCCCAGGTTCCTAAGGCATCGCGTTCGCGTAAAGCTGGCCGCATTTGCAAAGGGTAAGGCCCACCATTGCTTCGCGTTCGCGACTCAGCTACCGCTTTCACGATTAAAAAAAATCCCCCCGACCCAATTTCCTCTCCGCGTTCGCGAGCCAATGATCGCGTTCTCGTAGAATAACAACTGACCCCTCCCCCAGGTTCCTAAGGCATCGCGTTCGCGTGAAGCTGGCCGCATTTGCAAAGGGTAAGGCCCACCATTGCTTCGCGTTCGCGACTCAGCTACCGCTTTCACGATTAAAAAAAATCCCCCCGACCCAATTTACTCTCCGCGTTCGCGAGAGTACCTTCGCGAACGCGTAGAAGAAAACACCAGATGACAGCTGAAGCCAAAAAACCAGATTTTCTAAGTCTAAAACATCCCGTAGCCTATCCGAAACTCACCCGAGCGCTCAGGGCTCCAAACCAAACATGCACACAAGACTAAAAATATCATACGAACTTGTTCGCGCAATCAAATTGCCAACATAACACCTAAAACTACGAATTTAATACCAAATCGAATGAAATTTTCAAGAAAGCTTTAGAACTTCTATTTTCACAACCGAGCGTCCGAATCAAGCTAGGGACCTCGGAATTCGACTCCGGGCATATTCCTAGGTCCCATATTTCAATACGGACCCGCCAAGACCGTTAAAATATGGGTCCGAATCCATTTACACAAAACGTTGGTCGAAGTCAACTAAAATTAACTTTTAAGGCAAAAAATCTTGTTTTCATCAGTTTTTATCATATAATCCTTCCGGGTCAATATCCGGACTGTGCATGCAAGTCGAGAAAAGCTAAAATAAGATATATAAGGGTTTGAAACACAAAATTTAGTTCTAAAACATGAGATGACCTATCGGGTCATCACATATACAAATCTCCATAAACAGAAAAATGTTAAAACAGAATAATCACGACAAGAATTTTGACTTCTAACGATATTTTCTAACGAATGGATATGAATTCGGTCGTCATAGGTGTATCAATAGCGATCACTTTTTCTTTTTGATCGTTAAAGTTAATAGTTAGTTTGATATTAACAAAGGGATAATATTTGGTCTCTAAAAGTAACAAATCCGGTCGTTAAAAATAAAATAATAAAAAAATAACGCTAATTTTTTCCAAACAATCAGCCCACTCACCTCACTTTCTTCTCTTTTTTCCCCGACCCATAATTTTTCCAGCGCACTTTTCTTTCTATTTTATCATACATTTCACTTACAGAAAATTGGGGAGTTAAACTCTGTAAAGCATCACGTCTTGTGTTCCTCTCTGCAATCTTAGGGTTTCATCTTCTTCTTCTCAAGGTAAGTTCCAATCTTGCAGTACTATTGTGAAATTAGACCTTTTTTTATATTCCTAGATTTCTTAATCAACTCAAGAATTTAACTTTGCTTGAATTAAACTACAACCAATTTACTGGAACAATCCCACCATCACTTTCTAAACATCCTAATTTATCAACAATCTACTAGAACGCAATAAACCCACTGGACAAATTGTAGAATCATTCGGAAAATTCAGATGACAAATCCCAAATCTTTACCTTTCACATAGCAGCCTCACTAGCCCAGTACCAAAGTCTTTAGGCAATTTGAAATTTACAACACTTGATTTTTCAAGGAACAAGTTAGGAGGTGATGTTTCTTTCTTGTTCGGGAAGAACAAGAAAATTAGGTTAATTTATTTGTCAAGGAATACATTAGAATTTGATCTTTCGAAAGTGGAGTTCCCGGAGAGTTTAATGTGATTGGGTTTGAACCATAATCGAATACATTAGATTATCTCTTTATAAGTCTCCCTTTACCTTGTGTTTGTATGTGAGTGTTCTTGTGCCTATCTTCCTTATTTCTCATATTTTGTTAGTGGGAAACCATGATTCAGTCTTTTGCTTCTATTTTGGATAAAAAAGTAATTAGTAATGTATTTCTCATTCAGTTTTCTGTAGCACACAACTAATATATTATTGCCGATGATTGGAAACTTCTTCGTTCCAAAACTTCTGTTTTGATTTTGATTTTGGAAAATAAAATGGTTAAAGATAGTTTTTCCTGATTTAACTTCCTGGTTTGTGTTTGTCACTGGTAGAAGCTGGAATTATTTTCCAGCAATTTAGGATCATTCAAATTTGAAGAGTTTATATTTTAGCCCTCCTCATCTGCTAGGATTTCAAATGCGTTTGGACTGGTGACGGTTTGTAGAACATTTCGTCAATCACCTGAATCCCTCATATTTTGCTGTTGTATCTTCGCACCTGTAGGTGTGTTATGCCTAGCAGGAGCTTTCATTCACAGTTGTGCTCTTATTAAGTCCATCTTCATTAGAGGAAGTTGAAACATGTTCATGTCCCTCCTCACATAAACAGTTGCAGCATTCAAAAGAGATGTTTGTGCACCAGCATTGGCCTGAATACCTGCTGATTTTATACCTGCTGATTTTTCAACTGTTTCAGCAGGTGCGCCAATAGGTCGAACTTGCACCCCAATTCTCCTCTCGTGCACATCTTTTACTTTCTGCATATTAGACTTCCCCTGGACAAAAAGTTTTTGCCCAGCATCTGTAGTTGAAGCAGCCTTAGATACCTCTCGATAAACCTTAGGATCATTAGCAGTCATCAAATCCTGAGTTACCTTACCTAGAACTGCATGAACAGGAGTTGTAGCAGCCTTAGAAACTGCTGTAGGCAGAAGCTTATTTACACCATTCCTTGCAACATTAGCCTCCAATTTTGAACCAACAACATCTGGTTCAATTCCGATTTGCTTTCTACAGTGTGAGGAGATGACGTTCTTATTTGAATTAGTGATTTCGGCCTTTCGCAAATAGGCTACTAGTTAATTAATACTCAACTCTATATGTATGTTGTCCCATATGGCTTTTTACTGTTTTTTTTACAGATGTTAGAAATGCTTTTGCTTTAGGTCCACTCCTTTAGAAGATAAAGAAAGTCTTTACTTAGTATTTTTTTTGTAATGAATTTTTTTAGATTTGGTCGAGAAAGTTCATACACTAGGTTATATATATATATATATTTTTTTTTTCTTTTTTCACCTCGACACCACGTTGCTATATTGATCTTTTTTAAGTTTAGCGTATGCTACAACGTTAGTTTGAAGCTTTGGATCCTTATAACTAATTTCTTTCATTTAGTTGGTTTATTTTGCCAAGGATCTATCAGAAACAACTTCTTATGGGATTACATTGGGTATGTTGTTGTTGTATGAATATTCAAGAATGCATTTTTTACTTATTTATGTTTTATTTTTCTCCATGCACCCGTGAATAATACTTCATTAGATCAAATATTGGTGAGTGGTGTAACTATAAAAATTATTATTCTTTATGGATGTGATTGCCTTTAGATTCCTCTCTTCTATTAGATAACACTAATACTTTCGTTATAGCTATATATTGACTATAGATTTTAGATAGTTTTGATGTTGCTATATTTACACTTACGAAGGTTCTCTGTATTGTCTAGTTATAATCTTTTGCTAAGGGGTAGTGGATATAGAATTTTCTCTGTTACAAGTTGTAGAAATGGAGTTACCATTGTACCAAGATTCAAAAGTTTCTAAGCTTTCTACTTTGGTAAAGTTGCTTCATATTAAAAGTATTGGTAATTGGAGTAATGCCTCATTTACAATGTGATTGAAGTTCTTAAAGGAAGATTTATTACCGGATGAATCAAACTTGCCAGATTCATATTACGAAGCAAAGAAGGTAATTCGACATCTAGAGCTTTCTTATAAGAAGATTGATGCATGTAAGAATGATTGTATGTTATACTTGAAGGATGATAAGTCTCTTGAGTCTTGCAAAGTTTGTGGTGAATCTAGATGGAAGGAGGGTAAACATAGTGGGGAAACCTAATTTAAAAGTGCAAAAAAGATACCATACAAGATTTTACGTTATTTTCCTCTAAATCCAAGACTTCAAAGATTATTTATGTCCTCGAAAATTTCTTCTCTGATGAGGTGGCATCATGACAAAATAGTTGATGAAGGAACAATGAGGCACCCATCTGATTCAATAGCGTGGGAAACATTTGATGAACTTCATCAATCTTTTGCATTTGAGCATCGTAATGTTCGACTTGGACTTGCTAGCGATGGTTTTCAACCATTTGGAAATTCCAAAACTCCATATAGCATTTGGCCTGTGGTACTTATTCGTTATAATTTACCACCTATGTCCTCGAAAATTTCTTCTCTGATGAGGTGGCATCATGACAAAAGAGTTGATGAAGGAACAATGAGGCACCTAGCTGATTCAATAGCGTGGGAAACATTTGATGAACTTCATCAATCTTTTGCATCTGAGCCTCGTAATGTTCGACTTAGACTTGCTAGCGATGGTTTTCAACCGTTTGGAAATTCTAAAACTCTATATAGCATTTGGCCTGTGGTACTTATTCCTTATAATTTATTTTGTCGATAATTATTCCTGGTCCTGAGAGTCATGGAGATGCTATTGATGTTTATCTCCAGCATTCGAAGAGGAATTAAAGGAATTATGGGAATCTGGAGTGGAGACCTTTGATGCGTCAACTTAAAAAAACTTTATGTTACATGCATCTTTATTATGGACCATTAATGCTTTTCCAACATATGCAAATATTTCTGGATGGACAACAAAGGGAAAACTAGCATGCCAATGTTGCAATAAAGAAACTCACTCAATTAGGTTATAAAATTGTAAAAACCAGTGCTATATGGGACATAGAAGCTTTCTTTCTCTTAATCACAAATGGAGGAATGATAAAGCGTCATTTGATGTCACTAAGGATGGCACTAAGGAGGAAAGATTACCACCAAAACAGTTGTCTGGTGATGATATACTTGATCAAGTGGCTGATTTAGATGGTTACAACTAACGAATGATCCAAAGAAGAAGATTAAAATATCACATGAGAGTAGGGGTGATAAACCGAATAAGAAGAGTATTTTATTTTATCTCCGATATTGAAAAACTCTTTTATTGCGGCATAACCTAGATGCAATGTACATTGAGAAAAATATATGTAATAATATTTTGGGGATAATCTTAAATATCAAAGGAAAAACCAAAGACACCATAAATACTCGGTTGGGTTTGCAAGCAATGAACATTAGGAAATAATTGCATCTAATAAATTGAGGATAAATATGACTTACCAACAACACTACACGTTATCTCCTGAAGAGAAGCACAAGTTTTTAAGTTTCTTGAAGAACTTAAAGGTCCCAGATGGATTTTCATCAAATATTTCCCAGTGTATCAACCTTAAAGATCGCAAAATTTCAGGTTTAAAAAGTCATGATTTCCATGTTCTTCTATAACATTTACTCCCACTTGCTATACGGTGTATGCTATGCAAATCTGTGTGTGAACCGCTTATTGAGTTGTCTTTTTTTTTTAACGTGCTTGGATCGAAATATTTAAGTGTGGATGAAATAGAACAGATAGATGCCCAAATCCCAATAACTGAATGCAAGCTAGAAAAAGTCTCCCCTCCTACATTTTTTGACGTCATGGAGCACTTGCCAATTCATTTAGCTAATGAAGCTAAGATTGTTGGACCTTCTCAATATCGATGGATGTATCTAATGGAGCGATATATATACTTTATGAAACTATTTATTCGTGCTAGGGCTTGCACAGAAGGTTCTATTGCAGAGGGTTATTTAGAATCTGAATGTATGACCTTATGTTCAAGGTGTATACATACATTGGAAACAAATTTTAGTCGCCTTGAACGAAATTATGATGGTTGTATTATAGAATCTGATGGAGGTTTAACAATTTTTGTCAACCCGGAAGAGCTTAAAGAGGTGGAAAACCACACAAACTTGATTCAAATGAACTGGAGCATGCACATTTTTATATTTTAAAAAATTGTGATGAAATTCAACCATTTCTCGAGTAAGTAGTGACTTTTTTCAATAATTTACTTTTATATACTTCTCTATTTTTTTCATTAAAGTGACATGTTGTTATGCTTTAATTATTTGTAGAGAGTTTTCTCTAACTCCAGTTGATACCTCTTAAGAAAATTTTGATAGGCAATTCATTAGTTGGTTAAAAAAAAAGGTGAGGTGCTAGTTAACATTAATATTTTTCAAACCATATATATAAATATTATTTGCTAAATTATGTGCTTGATCTTGATCGGTTGCAGGATTACGCAAATGCAATGATAGTACGCAAATGACATATTTGCTCTCATTGTCACGTGGTCCTACGACATACGTGACAAGTCATCATGGCTACCTTACAATTTATTGGTGGAGTAAGAATAGTTTTATTTCGATGTACGTGGTTTGATGTGTATGACCAAGAAAAGGGAGTTAAAATAGATGAATATGGTTTTATAAGTGTTAACCGCCAACGATTTTTGAAAACAATCGAGCCTTTTGTATTAGCGAACCAAGCATCACAAGTTTTTTACATTGACGATCTTTCAAATAAAGGTTTGCATGTTGTACGAAAGGTTCAACCTCGTGATACTTTTGAGGTTCTGCAAGAAAATATTGACGATTTGGAGGAGTTAGATAATTCTTCAAAATTGAAAAGGAAAAGAACTCATGAAGGTTTGGATATTTATCAACTCCTTAATTTTATTAGGCAACTCACTTGTGATAATGGAAGTTTCGTACTGGATTCCATTTAATTTACAAGTACAGAAAAGGTTTCTAAAACTATACTAGTGAATTTTCTCTTAACTGATTATATGTTCTTATATAATGAATCTTACTTGCTAAATATTTTCTTTTCTCCGGGTTTCTAGAAGTCGTATATGGAATCAAGTTGGAAGACTGTTAAGAATGTGTACGTTCCACCTAGTACCGTAGCAAGGGGCGAGGGTAAAACTTCAGAGCATTGTGTTCTGTAAGAGTAAAAGCTGAACAACGAGGTATGATTGGCAAAAGTAAAGATTTTAATGTATTAGATTTTGATCTGAATAAGCTAACTCATAATAATACTCTTGCACCTTCTAGTTTTAATCAAATATTCAAAGGTGATATTTGTAACGACCCGGCCGGTTGTTCTGAGAGTTTAGCCCCGTTTCCCCTATTTCTACTTCATTATATGTGGTTCAGCTTCATTTATGTGTGCTGAGTCGGTTGGTTCGGGCTCGGAGTGGTCGTGGTGACAAATGAGACACTTAGTCTCTTAACTTGGTTCAATAGTGGAAAAGTCAATCGGAAGTTGACTTATTGGTAAACGACATCGGAATGCGGATTTTATGGCTCGGATAGTTTTTTCATGTGATTTGGACTTAGGAGTGTATTCAGAATGAAGTTTTAATGTCCGGAGTAGAATTAGGCTTGAATTGGCGAAAGTTAGTTTTTGGCGATTTTCGGTCGGTAGTGGAAAATAGGCTATCGGGGTCGGAATGAGATTTCGGAAGTTGGAGCAGGTTCGTAATGTCATTTTGAATATGTGTTCAAAATTTCAGGTCAATCGGATGTGTTTTGATTGGTTTCGGCGTCATTGGTGAAATTTAGAAGTTTCAAAGTTCATAGGCTTGAATTTGATGTAATTTTGGTATTTTCGTGTTATTTTTGGTGTTTCGAAGGCTCGACTAAGTTTTAACGATGTTATGGGGTGTTTTGGTAGGATTGGTTGAGGTCGCAGGGGCCTCGGGTATGTTTCAGGTGGTTAACGGAGTGTGTTTGGCCTTAAAAGGACTGTTGTGGCTGCTGTATTTTCTTGGTCTGGTTTCCTTGTATGCGATCGCAATGATGAGGCTGCGATTGCATAGGTTTGTTGGTAAGGAAGCAAAATTTGTGTTATGCGATCGCAATGTATGGTCCGCGATTGCATAGTGGGAGGAGGCAAAACAGTGCAGTCGCGTGAGGCTTATTGCGATCGCACAGTGTGGGTGCGTGTGGCAGTGAGGTGATGGAATTGCTCTATGCAATCGCATAGAGATGGTTGCGATCGCATTGCTATGAGGAGTTGTCTTACGCGATCGCGTGCCTTTCTCCGCGATCGCACATTGTAAAAGTCTGGGCAGACAGCTTAAGTTCTAATTTCGGGAGTTCTTGGCTATAACTCTTTTTGCCATTTGAGAGCTTGGGGGAAGGTTATTTTGGTCGATATTTTCAGTGGGATTCTTGTGGAAAGTGTTCCTCAATCATTTTTGGTTTAATTTCATGAATTTGTCTTGATTTTCACCATACAATTTGAGGAATTAAGTAGAGAATTTGGGGAAAATGGGAAGAAAGATTTGGAAATTTCTTTTTGCAATTTTAGTAGGGCAATTGTGGTCTGATTTTGATGTTCTTGGTATGTACGGACTCGTGGGAGGATAAGGGTTATCGTGATGTAATTTTTATCAGATTCCGAGACGTGGGCCCGGGGCTCAGATTTTGCCGAATTTCAAGATTTTTGTATAAATTGATAGTTTTCGATTGGGTTGTGTTCCTTTAGCATATATTGATGATGATAAATTGGTTTTGGTTAGATTCGGAGCAATCGGGAGCCAATTTGAGGGGCGAGAGCATCGCAGATTAGTGTTGTGGCCAGGTAGAGGTAAGTAATGGCTATAAATCTTATCCTAAGGGTATGAAACCCCAGACTTCATATTTCTCACTGTTTTTAGAATGGCGCACATATCGGATGAAAAGTATGTGGTGCGCACTGATTTTTGGATTGGACTTGGTCCTATCCGCGGCAACTATTGAGTTGCGTATTTTACTCTAAATCATATGTTAAATTGTGTTCTAAAGACTATTGCTATATTTGGGCTATAAGCTGTGTTTGGGGCCTCGTGCCGACTTATTTAGACCCCTTGGGGGATTTTTACTGCTATTTCCTCCCTGTTGATTTATGATTTACACTCAGTCATATTGTGCTTATTATTTTCGAAACTCAGCCTTGTTGGCACTATTTTAAGATATAAAAAATGATGTTTTGGGTCGAGTACCCTGTTTTTACTGATACTCCTGAGGGGCTTTTGAGAGGTTCTGACTGAGTGAGGTCGAGGGACTGATTTGTGAGGATATGATACGCCACGAGATAGCTTGATATTAGCGCTTGGGCTGAAGGAGCCCCTCCGAAGTCTGTATACACCCCAGTGAGCGCATGTACCTACTGAGTGCGAGTGTCGAGTGCCGAGTGACGAGTGATTGGGAGGCAGTAGTGACTGTGAGGTATTCCCGAGGGGCTGATTATGAGTGACTGTGATGCATGCCCGAGGGGATGATTATGATACATGTTTTTCCCGAGGGGCTACTTATGATTTTACCACTTTCACTCTGAACTTATGAAATATGTTTTGCCCGAGGGGCCTTTTTATGATTTTCAGCATTTTTACACTAAACTTCTTGAAAGTTATGTTGAAACTATTGGCAAGTATATTTCCAAATGATTTTTACTGAAATCGGCTTTTAAGCGTGATCATTTAACGTATACATTATTGGAAAGAAAGACTATGCTTATTGTGAATTGATGAATTGATTTTTTTAATGTGTTTCTTGCTGCTCAGACCTGATTTATTTTCATTACTACTGAGTTGGTGTACTCACATTACTCCCTACACCTTGTGTGCAAATCCAGGTGTTAGGTCAGAGTGAGATGTTTATCTGTTCCAGAGATTTCTCTGAGGTTTGCGAGGTAGCTGCATGCGTCCGCAGTCCTGCTCTCTCTCCTGCTTACTATTATAAAATTTATTTTCTTTTGAGTTGTATATTTTATGTAGATGCTCATGACCAGTGACTACAGGATCTCGGGGGTTGTATTTAATATTCGGTCTAGCTTTAACTGTTTTAAAAATGTTTAAAAGAAACCTTTACGGGTTATTAGTTAGTAAAGATGTAAATGGAAGCTTATTACGATTTGAGTATAGTTTTGGCTGGCCTAGTTCCACGACTGGCGCCATCACGACTGGCTTAGATTTGGGTTCTTGACAAGTTGGTATCAGAGCGCTAGGTTACATAGGACTCACCGGTCATGAGCAGGTTTAGTAGAGTCTTGCGGATCGGTACAGAGACGTCTGTACTTATCTTCGAGAGGCTGCAGAACCCTTAGGAAATATCACATTCTTGAATCCTTATCGTGCGAATCCATTTCATTCAGCCAAGAGCGTAACTCTTGAATTCCTTCTATGTATTCAAACATGCACGAGAGCACTTTGTACCAGCTGTGCATCGACGGCTTGTGACTTCCATGGATGAGATGTGATTTTGGCATGTTGGTAATGGGCCAGTCTGGAGAACGTGAGGCCAGATCTGTTCTGTTGCTTGAGTGCTGAGATTTCGGTGTGTGGGCACATGTATTTGGGGACTTATATGTCCGTTGATGTCCGTATTGGCGGGACTTTGTGACTGGATGCCTATGTGGTGAGTGTGATTTGATGGTTAGATGTGTTCACACTTTGATTTGTGACAAAAGGGTTGCTGGAAATGTGGCAAGATTTATTGAGTGTTTGATTTCTGTCTCGGTAGGGTATATCGCCTTGAGTTGTGAGTATATTAGAAGACCTCTCATGTTGTCTAGTTGTGGAGTGAAGCGGATCCTTCTGTCGTGTTATGAGTTCCTGCTAATGTCCTTTAGGCTGATCATTGCCCCAATAGCGTTCATCTATCTGATTAGCGGTGTATTCCAGCCGTATTAACACTCCTTGTTATTGTATTCATTGATGGCGTCCTGACATATTCGCGTAGCCAGGAGTAGCATAATCAATATTTGAGAATGGCAGTATAAGGATTCAGGGAGGAAAGGCTCTACGCAAAGTTCTCTGAGTGTGAATCTTCGCTCAGTTCTGGAGCATTCTTGGGACACGTGGTGTCCAGTTAGGGTATCTATGTGGTCAGACGTGTGTCGGTAGAGCTTCCAGAAGTTCAAGATTTCTTTGACCACCACTCTAGTGTTAGATCTGCCATCGGCTTCAGGTTCTTACCGCGTATTGTGTTGCCTCGAGGGTAGGCGTTATTTGTGTTCAGATGCAGAAAGGTGTAGTGATTGCGTGATAGTTATGGTCTTCAGAAGTGTATAGAGAGATATCATTTGAGGCTAAGCAGGCAGGGGTATCTCCTGCCGGTTGTCCTGGGGTGTGTGATCCTTATGAGGTTCTGTAGTAAGTTCTCTTCTACCAGTAAATGATATATGTTGTAATTGGAGTTTAGATTGCTTGTGGAAGTTGGCATGACTGTTACAATGGTGAATGCGAGATTTGCAGATGACTTGAGCTGTTACACATGTGGTGTTATTATGGGCATTGTGAGTTATTGTTTGTGTCGATTGTTGGCTTTGAGACAAGTGGGGGAGTCAATTAATGATAAGTTGATTGCACAATTATGTGTGGTATTGGTTTCAGTTCGAGGTATATTGGTGGGTTAGTTATGACCTGTAGATGTGGGGTCTGGGAATGACACGAGTAATGAAAATTTCTTCGATATAGGTTGTAATGTACTCTATTGGGTAATTGGGTTCTATTGAATGATTTAGTGGAAATTGTAAAAGGTGTTGTGTGTGCAGTGTATGAATTTGCTGTGGCTTCAAGTGAGTGGATTACTTTCCTAGTATGTTAGTGTGCAAATGGGTCAGGTCGATTCTGCATAATTGGTCAGTGTGATTGAGATTTACGTTGGAGGGTGTCAAGACTTGTGGCATTTCTACATCATCATGGATTTTACATATCAGTATCAGGAAGGTGAAGGTAATGGCTTTAGATTCGCCGGAAGTCTCTTCAGGGTAAGTATTTTGAATGTGGTACTTTTGGGGATATTTGAGAGAGTATTTGGCGGCTTATGAGCCTTAGACGGTACAGTTTTATGCTTGGGACTCGTGTGGCGAGTCTGGGTTGAGAATTGTGGTATTACGACAAGGAGAAGTATCAATTTGAAGGTGAGTCAGCAGAAACTTTGGGTGTTCATGAGGTAATGAGTTTTTACAGGTGTTTCTTAGCAATGCTCTTGGATTTTTGGTGGCCTGCGTAGCTTGGTTGAGTTAGAAGGATTTCGGATAGTTCCTGATGGTTTCTACCGTGGTTAAGGGTGCATATTTTCTTCTGGATGAGGTGCGGGTGACGTATAGTGAATTTTCTTCTAAATGGGATCAAATGGAAGTTCTTGGCTAGTTGGGTGCGTAGTTGTTTGTGGCTCGGAAGGGATCAAGAAGTTCCCATAATTGATCTGGGATGGCATGGCGTATGCGGTATATGGGTAGATTTGAGATTTGCATATATGAGGTCGCGGTTCAATTCTGGAAGGAAGGTCAAAAAAAATTTCTTAGACAGCATCGGCAGTTTCAGATGACTTGGTAGATGATATCACTATTGGGTGGCTGATCAGGGTATACATTTTATAAAGGTCATGTGTGGAGTTAAGGGTACTTCAATGTTACTTCGACGCTCTCTTGTTGGATTCGACTGTTGATATTCCAGGTTGCTTGGTAACACGGAAGAATCATAGGGGTATCCCTCGTGGAATGATTGAGTATTTGGGATGTGTCATGTATTCGAGCGGTGGAGTTGAGATCAGATATATTAATCCGCACGCTTCATGGACTTCGAGACTGAGAGTTCTCATAAACAGGTTATTTTGTAGTAGTGAACTGTGAAGATGCGAGCAGAGCTAGTCGGATGTTAGTATGTACCATGATTCCGTCATTCTGAACTTTTCAGAAAGTTATCTATCTGTTGTGGGTGACCAGAGTTAAATTAGGGTTATTGGTAGGCTAACATGGGTGTGTGTTCTGCACCGGGTTGGAATTGTTGGCTCCAAATTTTTATTATTGAGGAATGTACCATTCGATTGTGATTGGGTTTATTCATGTTCTGGAGTGATCTATGAGTTACCCTTCGGTGTTGCGAGGAGTAGTGATTATTGGTTATATGCACATATGGTGCGGTTCTAATTGGGCTTTATAGCTAGATTTCAGTAAGGTAAGTAATTGGGTATTGCGAGGTTGGGACGCGTTGATTATTTACCTTCTGATTTGTGTGGCATGGTATCGTCCGGTTTCCTCGTGGTTATGGCAATGCACTTTGAGTACTTGATATCGAATTTCGAATGGTTATTGATTTTGGGCAAGGTGTCTTGAATTATTTCAAGTGGACTACCGTTTAGATGAGATCGAGCAGTGTAGCGGAGTTATGTAGGGGTATGACCTTTGGTATTGGATTCGCGTGTGTTGATTTTTACGATGTGTGCTAGGATTTTAGCATGATGTTGTGATGGTAATTGTTAATGGCAGGATAGTCCTCCTGTGTGAATCTCTTATATAATTTGATTACATTGGGATATTGCTATTAAGTGCACAAGTTGCATAGGTTTTTGGCTTCGAATTGTATCGATGTGTCATGTCATCAGAGTGGTCGTGATGGATGAGAAGAGGTCATTGGACTTAGAATGAATATTTTCAGAATTGTCTACAGCAAAGTTGGAAGGATAAATATCGGGGGTCGGCTTAGAAATCTGCTATAATTCCTGTTTGGGAAGGGGGAGCTTCATGTATGACTGATCGGACGAATGGTTATTAGTGTCTATGTATTTCTTTCATCATCGACAGTATATGAAAGTGTTAGAGCGAGGCTTTTCTGGATAAGAGGTTATGTACCGGCATTGGGTTGTTCTGAACAACTATTGTGATTAGGAGTTATCGCTCTGAGTGTTTGAGTCATGCGGTGTATTATGTGATTTCATCTGGGGTGCGTATATGGCTTGATTCAGCATGTTCAGTCTTGTTCAGTTTATAGTTAGGGAATTTTGATCTTGTATATTATTTCAGAAGTGGGAATTTGGTTCTAAGGTTTATGGGTCAGGATTGGATTTCAAAATTTCAATGGTGTTGTGCTATTAGACCTATATGGGATAGGGTGACGTGGGATGACCCCCAGGTATGTGCATGGTAGGCTATGTGGTAGTTTGATGGTGTTGGAGAACAACTCTTGGCCCGTTCGAGGACGAACGTATGTTTAAGTACGGGAGGATGTAACAACCCGGCTGGTCGTTCCGAGAGTTTAGCCCCGTTTCCCCCGTTTCTACTTCATTATATGTGGTTCAGCTTCATTTATGTGTGTTGGGTCGGTTGGTTCGGGTTCGGAGTGGTCGTGGTGAGAAATGAGACACTTAGCCTCTTAACTTGGTTCAATAGTGGAAAAGTCAACCAAAAGTTGACTTATTGGTAAACGACCTCGGAACGTGGATTTTATGTCTCAGATAGCTTCGTTAGATGATTTGGGGCTTAGGAGTGTGTTTGGAATGAAGTTTTGATTTCCGGAGTAGAATTAGGCTTGAATAGGCGAAAGTTAATTTTTGGCGATTTCCGATCGGCAGTGGAAAATAGGCTATCGGGGTCGGAATGAGATTCCGGAAGTTGGAGCAGGTTCGTAATGTCATTTTGAATATGTGTGCAAAATTTCAGGTCGATCGGATGTGTTTTGGTTGGTTTCGGTGTCATTGGCGAAATTTAGAAGTTTCAAAGTTCATAGACTTGAATTTGATGTAATTTTGGTGTTTTCGTGTTGTTTTTAGTGTTTCGAAGGCTCGAATAAATTTGAACGATGTTATGGGGTGTGTTGGTAGGATTGGTTGAGGTCCCGGGGGTCTCGGGTGTGTTTCGGGTGGTTAACAGAGTGTGTTTCGGGTGGTTAACCGTGGTCCAAAGAAAAACCAAGGGGGGATTACTACACTACCTAAAACAAAAAATCTTTTTTTTTGTATTTTCGTTAGACTTACTTCCCTCAAGAGAACTGTCTAAGAGATCCATCTTCGGGAAGAGTCCACATATTTCTAATGTTTCTAATTTTTTTTTGTTTTGTTCTACCTAAAAGAAAAACTTACTAACAATAAAAGCTAAAACTACTAACAAGAAAGAACACTAAACAATAAATCACAACAAATATGTACAACACCCCACACTTAAATCATGCAGTGCCCTCAGTGCATCACATATAGACAAAACAAGAAATTAAAGTAAGGTGCAAGAAACTCCCTGATCCAAGTAGCTTCGCCATCCTTTCCATTAGTTTTTTTTTCACTTTCGATGCTCTTTCGAGCAATCGCTTGAATCACTTTATGCCTCCACTTTGAACTTATGAATTGGATCCCAAGTTTTGAATCTGCTCTATGATCATGCTCCTAGGGGGGTGGAATGAATTTGCCTGGCCCAATAAAAAAATATAATAATCTGCGCTTCTTGGCCTTTCGACGAAATGTGTACTCCCGACTTTCTGGCAGGAAGAATTCCAGAATGTAGGCATCTTTTTCTTTATCCCTCAACTCATCAGGTGGTTCGGATAACTCTATTTGCATATCATCATCCCAACACAATGTGAAAAAATGGTTGGAGTGTGTACTAACATCCTCAACAATAATGACACTAGATTCAACAAAGTATGTATCATCGATGTCCTTGGTTAACTCTAGTATCTTTTCTACCACATCGACATCCTCTGATTTCAGTTCCAACATGGGTGGTTCTTCAATAGATTGCTTGGCCGGCGGGCTCTCTCTTTCCTCTACGTATAGTGACTCAAAATCGAGAGCCTTTGGCCATACCCCTTTTTCCTCAAGTGCTAACACCCAATCTGCCAGTGCTTCACCGTTCATATCATTAAATTCATCAAACATCCATCCAAAGGGTCCCCAACAGTCAGGGATGCATCATCTTTTTCTGAGATCACATTCACAGCATCAATAAGAGAGCAGTTGGCGAACTCACTAGGTCGCCTCATAGACTTCTGCACGTTGAAAGTGATTTCTTCATCATTGAGCCTCATCTTAAGTTCACCAGTCTCACAATCGATAAGAGCTCTGCCTGTGGCCAAAAATGGCCTTCCCAAGATTATGGGAATTTCCTCATCCACTTTGCAGTCTAATATCACAAAATCAGCAGGAAATACAAACTTCCCCACTTGCACTAATACATCATCCAGAATACCCGACGGTCTCTTCACTGTCCTATCAGCAAGTTGCAGCAGCGTGGAGTTGGGCCTGGCTCTACCAATCCCCAGTCTTTTATATATGGCCAGTGACATCAAACTAATGCTGGCCCCCAAGTCACATAGAGCTTTGGTGAAAGCTAAGTTTCCAATGGTACAAGGAATTGTAAAACTCCCTGGGTCAGACAACTTTTCAGCAATAGGGCGCGTCATCACCGCACTATAAGTCTGAGTAAGGGTGATAGTAGCCAGATCTTGGAAGTCAACTTTTTTGGACATCAAGTCCTTCATCATTTTAGCGTAACCAGGCATTTCCTTCAACGCATCAATCAATGGGATATTTACCTGTATTTGCTTTAGCATGTCTACGAACTTTTTGTACTGTTCATCCTTTTGGTATTTGGCTAGCCTCTGAGGGAATTGAGCTGGCGGTCTCTTTTTCCCAATAATTTGGGACTTTTCTTTATCATCCACCACCTCAACTACCGGCTTCTGGCTATCTCCACTTCTTTTTCAATCTCACTCTGTGCACTGGGTTCTCCTTCAGTAGGTTGCACTGTTACCTTGGTCAAGTTTGTTGAATCATCAAGTTCAATCGGCATGGGTACCAGTGTCTCGGCCTGTCTGCTTTCACGAGCTCTTTCCAGTTCCAAGTTTAAGTCTCTGCCACTGCGGAGAGTCATTGCCATCAGCTACCTTGGGCCCTGGTCCATAGGATTTACCTGAGTATCTGCAGGTAAAGTTCCAGGAGGACGATTGTTCACTGCCATAGATATCTGGCCCAACTGTACTTCAATATTTTTAATAGCTGCATCATGTACATCTACTCTCTCACTGATTTTGGCATTTGACCCAATAACCTGCTGCATCATAGCTTCTAACCTGGAAAACCCATCTTCTTGCTTTCCCCCCTGTTGATGCTGAGGAGGGTAGTATGCTTGTTGTTGATTCTGATGATTATAACCTTATGGCCTCTGATACGGTGTTGCATTACCTTGTTGTCCCCTGACACCCATATTTCCATTGTTCTGCTGTTGGTGGTGTGGTCTATATTGTTGAACTTGCTGACCCCAGTTCTGCCCCCCTTGTCTATGGCTTCCATAATTCGACACATAATTCATATTTTCTGGATAAGGAGGGTGATGACATTCTGCGTTCCAGTGATTACCAAGTGCTTGACTAATGCAAGATGTACATAAGCCCCCATTGGTTGTGTCTATGATATGTACCTGCTACTTTTGTCTTGATTCTTCCACCTTCTTAGTAAGTATACTCATCTGTGTTATCAAGGTGGCCACGTTCTCTGCAATAGAATTAGATGGGTCGAATGACACTGAGTGAACTACATGAGTAATGGGTGTATTCCTTGTTGTCTATCATGAATTTTGTGCCATTTTATCAAGTAAGATTTGACTTTCTCCCACGTTTTGCTTAAGAATGCTCCACCAGCTGAAGCATCAACATTTGCTTTAACAGTATCAGCCAAAACCATATAAAAACGTAGCCCCAACATTTGCTCTGGAATACCATGATGTGGACAGATAACCAACACCCCCTTAAATCGTTCCCATGTCTCTTGCAGTGTTTCAACTAGTTTCTGTCTGAAGCTCAAGATTTCATCAATTTGTTGAGCAGTCTTGTTGGGTGGATGAAACTTGTTCACGAACTGTTTGACTAACTCCTCCCATGTGGTAATGGAATTGATGGGGAGTGAGTT
>ML383136.1:127762-153413 GCA_005239525.1 Nicotiana knightiana | reverse complement strand
ATTCACTGACTCTGATTTCCAGGTTCATGCACTTTGATTTTAGCATTGCACATTCTTTAGATAGTTGATCCTTCTCTTTGGTTGTTTCCTCAGAATCATCTATGAAATCAAGTAGCAACTCAGAGAGTTTTTCCTTAGATAGGAACTTTACTTTGTTTTTAAGATGGGAGATACTTACCTCTGGTTCTTTATGTGATTCCTCATCAGATTCTCCAATTGCTATGAGCTCCTGATCTTCAGTCTCCCCATCTTCTGATTCTTCATCTGAACTTTCCCCCCAAGCAGCAACCATAGCCTTTGTTGTGGTTTTCTTGGGTTGGACCTGTTCCTTCTTCCTGTTCCTTCTTTCATATCTCTCCTTTTTCCATTCTACTTCCCACTGAGGACAGTTTTTGATGAGATGGTCAGTCTTACCACATTTATAGCATCCCTCGTTGGTTGGACTTTCTGGAGTATTTGCTTTGTTGTAGTTTCCTCATCTAGAGATTCCCTTCTTCCTCATGAGAAAGTTTCTGAATTCTTTGGTGATCATGGCCATCTCATCATCTTCCAGATCTGCTCCCTCAGTGATTCTTAGGGCTAGACTCCTCTCCTTCTTTGGACCATCCATCTTCATTGTCTGCCTTCTCAGTTCATAGGCAGTAAGGTTTCCAATCAGCTCATCCAATCTCAAGGTTGCCATATTTTTTGATTCCTAGATAGCAGTGATTTTGCTTTCCCAGGAAATAGGCAAGACCCTTGTTGTGAACCTTGTGTACATATCTTGGATAGTCTCTCCTTCTTTCATATTGAAGTTTTCATACTGAGAGTATAGTAGAGTACCTCTTGACCTTTTTACCTGAGGTGTTCCTTCATGGGCTACTTGCAAGGTATCCCAGATCTCTTTGGCAATGGTGCAACTTTGGATTATGTTGTACTCGTCTGAACCTAGTCCACACACTAGCCACTTTTTGGCCTTTGCATTCTTCTCCCATTTCTTCAGATCCTCAGCAGTGCAATCAGCTCTAGTCTTTGGTACATCAATACCTTCAGCAGTCTTCATCATGGTAGCTAGAAGACCATCAATGACTATGTCCCAGAGTTCATAGTCTTCTCCAATCAGGTGGTCTTTCATCCAGTATTTCCACTAAGAGTAATACTGGCCATTGAAGAGTGGTGGCCTTGCACTTGATTGACCTTCCCAATTTTCAGGTGGTGCACTCATCTTGATCTTCTCCAAGGTGTTAGCCTTTCAAGGATAACCTGCTCTGATACCAATTGATGTTTTAGACGTCAATGCCACACAAGAAGATAGGTTACTTTGTGTGGTACCCAATTTTCGAGTGTTGTCTCTCTAGAAGAACCTGGTTCTTCTTGGTGTTCCAATTTCTACTGTTGCGGAATAATAAAAGCAGTAATGTAAAAACACAGAGATTTTTACATGAAAAACACCTGGCTCAAAAGGTAAAAAAAAACCACGACCTACTCCTCAGTAGGATTTGCTCAAACTCTTCACTAAAACTCTGAGCCAAACGGACTTACAAAATAAACTCTTTTGTAATCCTAGGACTAACTTTAATCCCTTTTTAGTAACTAGCCCCTAGCTAATTTCTACAATATTCAAGTTAGCTCTAACTTGAACAATGCGTACCTTTACAATTACTTCTATGAAATATGAAAAGATACAATATTAAAACTTCTACTACAACCGACTAGACTCAATGATAAACATATGGAACTAGTTCTTCTAGCTGGTCTGTAGCCTTTGTGTCGCATAATAATTCTGTTTGCAAAGTATCTGGGAATTTCGATTTCAGCTCTTGATTCACTTATGCACTTGTGCGTTCTTCATTCAAGCAAGAATACTTTAATTATTTATAAAGTCAGTTGAGTTCTGGTACGACTCTACCTGGGAGAACGAATTCGTATTAAACTCAACTTCCTTCCTTCGTTACTGTCCTTGCTGAATTTAACTTCTATTCTCTCATCAATTTGCAACCTTTTCTCATTAGAAGATACTCTCCTTGTTCATTGATACGTCACAATCACATTCATCTCCTATGCATATAAGGTTTGTGTGCCAACTCTTCAGGTCAAGTATGTGTGCTCTGATGGGCCTGGTTCAACTGGTCAGACATTTGTCAATCTTCAAAACTATGCAGTGACTTGAGTCAACAAAGATAGAAGAAGTTGGTGTTGCACAGGGGATGACAAGGTTCGACAGGGTCTATACACCTGAACACTTGGTAGAGTCTAGCAAGAATGCTTCCAACATGCCACCCATAATTGAGACAGGCCCAAATGATCTTTGGAGGAAGGTGCAGACCAGGGAATACTCAATCATCGATCAGCTCAACAAAACTCCAGCCCAGATATTCATTCTGTCATTACTGCAGAATTCAGAGACACACAGGAATGCTTTGATGAAAGTGTTGAACGAATCATATGTGCCAAATAACATAACTAGTGGAGAAATGGCCAATATGGTAGGTAAGTACTCGAGAGTCACAAGATCACTTTCCACGAGGACGAGCTGCCGCCTGAAGGGCTAAGCCATAACAAAGCACTGCACATCACTGTGCAATGTGAGGACTACTTCATCACCAGGATTCTCATCGACGGGGGATCCAGCCTCAACATATGTCCATTGACAACACTCAAGAAATTGGGAAAGGGGTTGTATGAGATCAAATAAGGAGCTATGGATGTAAAAGCTTTCGACGGTTCTCAGAGGTCTACCATTGGTGAAATCAGTCATTGCCTGCAGATTGGACCTATATGGTTCGAGGTTGAATTTCAGGTGATAGACATATCGGCATCCTACAATCTGTTGTTGGGACGTACGTGGATACATGCCGCTGGGGCTGTAGCATCAACATTGCATCAATCAGTAAAATTCAAATGGAACCATCAGGAGGTGATCATCCATGGAGACAGAAGCAATCCTATCTATAGTCGCCATACCATCCCGCTAATTGTTGAAGGTAGAAGAAGGCTGGGCGGAGAAACCTACCACCACATTGAACGAACCAATGCAGTAGACAAAGACAAATGGTGGGATAGTAATCTCGAGAGCATACTGAACTGGAGTGGATACAAGCCTGGCAGAGGACTCGACAAGAATCTTCAGGGGATTTCCAAACCAATACAGCTGAAGCACCATGGCACCACTTTTGGGCTGGGATACAAATACACATGGCAAGAGTACGAGAACTGGTTGCTACCATGGTGCGGCCCTTACTATCCATTGGAAAAGCCGATATCGCATCTGGAGCGGACCTTCCAGCAGGCCGACGTAATATGGGGGTCAAAGGAAGAAGAAACATTGGCGGCCCAAACCTGATTAAATCAAGCCCAAATACCCCAAGCCCAATTCCTAAATCTAATCGGACCCAATTCCCACTTAATCTGGACCGTTGATCATTTCGGATCAACGGACCAGATTCATTATTTCCTAATTTAACCTACGAGACTACCCCCCTCCCACACCTCCCATTTCCCTCACACACCCGTTGTCACTCCTCTCTTCTCTCTCAAATCCTTTGAACCAAACCCTAGCTCTCAAGCGTCGTCACCAGCATAAAATCCACCTTGTGATGTTTCTGTGCATTCTCCGGCCAGTCCTGGCCTTCTACGCTCTGCGTCTCTTCAATCTTATGAATCCTTGAAAGGATTTCAAAGGATTTCGACCGACTCTAGTTCGAGTCTATGTTCGCTGGCCTGTCTTAGGCCGCTTTTCATTTGTAAGTTAGAATCTCGCCTTGTTTCATTACAACTCTATAGTTTCTAAACCTATATTCTCATCTCTAGCATGTTTTCTAAAAACCTAGTATATTATTTTTCGATCCTCTCCAGATCTGTAAAGATCTGAGATGAATCAAGCATTATTACATGATTTCTTTGGAAAAACTTCTGGTTTTAAGTGGTTATTCTGATTTTACCTAAAACTAGTGTTCATTACAAGCTGATTTCAAATGCTCTTTTGACTTCTAAGTGTTTAAATCGATTCTCCCTCATCTTTATGACTGATTTTTTCCCTTAAACCTAGTTGATCTTGTGTGATGCTATGAATTTTTCTAACTTTGATTCGATTCTGGGTACTTTCTGTATTACCTTGCTCTATTTCTTGGACTTAGATGCTTTTCTTTTGTCGAATCCATTACTCTGTAATTTTTCCCGAATTAATCTCTATTAGGGTTCGCATATGTTTTCCAACTAATTTATATATTTTGTGTTTTACTTAGCCTATTTTCTATTTAGGGGAGTTGATACTCTCTTCCAGAAATCAGAATTACTTTGAAACTTGGGCTGATTGATTTGATCTGTTAGAGATTTGTATGCCTAAGTCTTGCTTGTTTCCTTGTTTACTATCTTAATTAGTCATCCCTCCCTTATTTGATTGTCTGTATATTTGTGGATCCTTACTGATCGCTTTACATGATTCTTTCCTTAATTAGACCTTTGATTATTCTATTTTGAACTCTCTTATTTGGTTTGAACTTCTTGCCTTAATTAACCCATGTATTACCGTTTGGCTAATTGCCCTTAATTGAAGGAGTCTATTCTGAACTCCTTCACGTGATTAAATCCTATGATTGCCTAATTGATTGATTTCTGTTTCTCTTACCTTATTTCTATTTTACTCCTAAACTACTATATATGCACTCTTATTCTTACATCTCACACAGACAATCCACTCAACACACACGAACACACTAGTTCAAACTCTATCTCTCGCACTTAAAGCTTTTTGCTCTCTTTCTGTGTCACTTACTATTATTCTAAGTTAGCCGGCTGCAAGCCAAGGCTAACTATTGTGCTCTCTTGTCCCTTCACTTTTATGGTTATTGTCTTTTTACTAGTATGTTCAAATTTTCAATTCAAGTTCCAAAACTAATATGTTTCTTTTACTGCTTCAGTTTATCATGTTCCTAATCTGTTTCTATCTATTGTTTTGCTGTTCAACATGTAATTGACCTCCTTGCATCATTGCTTCATCTAGTATGCTTGTTATGTCTTACCTCTTTAGGGTTAGCATGTTCTTATAAACCTATAATATGTCTCAGTGTAACTCTATTATGTTTTTATGCTTGTGTACTAGTTACCTAGTTCTGGTATGCACTTATTGATTTGTTACCCTAAGTTGTCTTGATGCTATGCTCAATCATGTTTAGTATGAAATCCTATACTATACTATCTCCTAACCCCATGAATCCCCTAGAGCACTTCTGATTCTGTGACTTTGTTTTAATTAGCACTCCTGAATCTGTGTCTTACTATTTGCACTAATTGCCAAGGACCCCTGTCTATTATGTGTTCACCATACCTGCTCTACTTGTCCCTAATACCCAGTTATCCATGTGTGAAGGTTTGTTCTCTGAGTATTGTTGAACTTGTTTGACTGACCTGTTGTTTGTTTAAATTACACAACTGTTTCCAAAAGCTGTTTTACTAAACAATTCTCATATTTTATAAAACTACTTCAACTGGGTATCTTTTTCAAATACTGCTTTCCTATTAAACCTTTTCAAAACTATGTCAAGCACTCTTACTCTACTCTTAGATCCTTAAGTTCTGCCCGTCCAGTGTATGACTGCCTTGGGTTTCCTGTGAGATTCCTCTGAACTCTGATGTACTGGGGTTGGCACTTCCACACTACACTTACTCAATTATGGTTGTGAAATCTAGGTGTGAGCACTGCCCGAGATCCCTTGAGGTCCTTAGGGAACTCTGACACACCCGGATATGAGAAAGGCTATGAAACATTTGGGCATTTGAGGTTCTGAGAATCTGGGCCTGTTTTCAGGCTCCCTATAGTGTAACTTCTTATTTTTCTTTATCTATTTATGTGATTCATTCACATTGGTTTGTAATAATGGTTGTAAACGAATATTGGGGATTGATAGTGGAAAAGGGAGGGTAGCCATGTCTGTTGACGATGTCAATGGGGTAGAAACCATGCCTTAGGCTTACATTTCTATGTGCGCATTAGAATCCATGTTTAGGACCAATACATTCTAAGCATGTCATGTATTAGATATCATGTTCTTAGGTTTACTGTTTCAGCATCTCATTTGACATTATTCATCACTTAGAAATCCTGCTTCTAGGCTAAATTACAACATTAACATGAAAACTATTGCTACTGCATATTCTGAAATCATGTTGTAACTTTCTATGCATCTAGAAATCATGCTTTTTTTTTAGGAATTTTGCATATAAATCATTCTGCATCTTATAATGTTCATACTACATACCCTGTTTTAGGATCTCACTAAGTCACACCTAGCTAAACTTCTGATGTATGAAAAAAGGAACATAATACAATCTCACATATGATTATCCTATGTTAGTAAAACTGGTAATAACCCCCGTGTCTGTGCAACACTTAAAATAACATGCTTTAGGTAAAACAACTCTGAAACTGTTTTAAATAATTCTGGTAACTATTGTGCATTCCCCCCACGCCTAGGAAAGCCTTAGGTAACAAACCTTTATAAAACTGGAAAACTGTTGCTTTTGTGTTAACTGGCTTAAAATCAGTAGGCAAACTGATTAGGGCCCCTGCTTCTGCGTTTATAAAATTGAAACTGCATATCTTCTGTGTTTTGATATTCACTTAGACATCATGTTTTAGGATCCTGTTAATAATACTGCCCTTGTTTGTGTTTTGAGTCGTGCTGATTACATGCATTATCTGTGGAGATAAATCTGAGCATCTTAATTGCTCTTTCCTGCCTTTATCTGCTAAAGTCCTATTTGTTCTTATCTGTCGCCTAGTATTTTCTCCTTTTAAACTTAAGGGGTCTGTCTAAAACTGCCTATAGGTAGAGGTCCTAATCTCCTCCAGGACCATTAAGAAGGGACTACGTACGCACAAAGTGATGAGAGTCCGTACATAAGGACTATTATTGTTATGTCCGGGTAGTTAGGCACACACCATGCCTTATGTTCTCATTGAAATGAACTATATGCTTAGTGAATTAATGTTACACGCGGCTTGTTTCCCTGAGATCATGGAATTTAAGTAATTTTAAGGAATTGTTTTCATGAAAAGCAATTGATAAAGAATAAATGTGTGGATTGTGTGTGCATGTGACCGCTTCGCAATTTACATTCCGCGAGTGGAGTGATATTTCCCCCACTCTCATGGGAGCGGTCCGTACGCCATGGAAAGATTGAAAGATATATATATTATGGTTCGGGCGATTTGACCCTCGGCAATGCACATATATGATCATTATGATGGCTCAGTCCGGTTGTCCTTATCTTGTATGCGCATGTTAAATTGTTAAGAATTCTATTATGGATTTTGAGTGTTCAGAAATATTTTAAAGGAAAGAAAAGAATAATGAGGTAGAAATTGTATATTTACTTCCAGTACTTATTTGAATTACTGTTATTTTAAATGTTTACTGATTTTATCATCCTTGTATGTCTGTTACTGATGTTATATCTTGCTAATCATTTTGTTGGACCTTAGTGAGTGTCAAGTCAACATCTCGTCACTACCTCTTCGAGGTTAGGCGGGATACTCACTGGGTACATATTTGTTTATGTACTCATGCTGCACTTTTGTACTTAATTGTACAGGTTCTGAGGCTGGTGCATCTTGTTATCAGACCGGAGCTCAATTCTAATCTTAGTTGGACCCGACTTCATGGTGAGCTGCTTCTCCTGACGATCCTCGGCAACAACATGGAGTTTTCTTTTGCTTATTTTTCGTCTATTTCTTTCAGACAGTGGGATTGTATATTATGTTTTGTATATTCTGTTAATATGCCCGTAGGACTTGTGACACTAGTTCCTGGCACACACGTAGTTGTTATTTTGGTTTGTGGGTCTATATATATATATATATATATATATATATATATATATATTGGCTCATTCCTCTTTTTGACTGCTTTTGGTAAAAAATGGCTAGCTATCTTTTTCAATTAATGTTTTGAACTTTAAAACTTGGCACGTATTGGGATGTTAAACAAGCATGGAAGGAATCCTTAGTAATTTAAGTGTGGGATTGCCTAACCCCGGTGTTGGGCGCCAGCACGACCTGAGTTAGTATTTTGGGTCGTGACACGCTTCCCAACTAATTTCTTTTCCTTTGTACATCACCACCGCCTTGTTGTAATTCCAGAGGATGGAAATGGTGTCTTTTATGGTATTCTATGGTGCGCGGCTAATAACCACGGGCTCATTCAGCCTTGGTGAAATTATCGGCCCCCGCGCCACATAAGTCCCCTTCGGTATTTATATTTTCGGGACATTAGGCATAGTCTTGGTGTGTTGCAATCTTTTGGGAGGGCTTAACACAAACTGTTCCTTCCTGGACGCCCTGGGAATATAAAGAACGGCCTCTTTAGAAGGCCCTGTCCCTGCCTTTTGTGGCCGGAAGAGTGGAGTTACTTTTCTTCTCCTCCTTAGCTTGTTTTGGTGTCGCTTTGGGTTTCTTCTCTACATCAGTAACGGCGATGATAGTTTTCAGAGCCGGATCAAATTCTCGGTCTTCACAAATCATGCCAATAATCAGCCCGTTATTATGAACAGGCAACGGGTTATTGGTCACATTGGGAGTTTCTTCATCCCTTAGTACCACCTTCTTTTGTTCTATTAAGCTCTCAACTACCCGCTTGGGGGTCCAGCAATCCTAAGTATCGTGTCCCTCAGCCCTAGAGTGATAGGCACATCGAGTACCTGGCCGGTAAGAGGGAGATTCTGGGTTTTGCCTGTTTTGGGGTACAGGCTGCAACAAACCCATTTGGACCAGCTTCGGAAAGAGGCTAGAGTATGATTCGCCAATTGGTGTAAAGTTGGTCCTTCTGGGTGGTTCCCGGGGATTGTTTTGTGGAGGGCGAGGATTATACTGAGCTTGGCGAGGAGGGTTATTTCTGGGTGGTGGAGCTCGGTTTTGATCATAGTGTTGTTGGGCATTCACTATTGTATAAGGTTGAGGCACTACATCATATGCCGCATCTTGGTGGGGGTAGCAATGACGTGATTTATTGGAAAAATAGCCTCGAGGCTGCCAAGGATTTCTTATACTTGAGGCCATTATTGCTGATTCCTCTTTCTTCTTCTTATTGGCTGCACTTCCTGACACACTCTGGATTGCCTGGGAAGTTTCCCTTATGGCGGATTGTCTTAGAATGCTTCAGACTGTTTTCAAGCATCTCTCCAATTTTTATCGCTTCCGCAAATGTCTTGCCCATGGCTGGCATCATATTCTGGAAGTAGTCGGCCTCCTGAGCTTGTAAGAAAATACTGACCATTTCTGTCTCGTCCATCGGAGGTTTTACTCTGGCAGCTTGCTCACGCCACATAATAGCGTATTCCCTGAAGCATTCTGATGATCTTTTCTTGAGGTTGAACAAAGAATTCTTGTCTGGTTCTATGTCCACGTTGTATTGAAATTGTCTGACAAAGTCTCGGGCCATGTCATCCCATATATGCTAGTGGGATATATCTTGGTCCATGTACCACTCCGACGCAATCCGGCCAGGATCTCCCCGAATTATGCCATTAAAAGCTCTTCCTTTCCGCCTGGTCCTCTCAGCTGGTTGCAATATCTTTTTAGATGAGCAATGGGATCCCTGTGTCCGTCATATTTCTCAAATTTGGGTGTTTTAAACCCGAGAGGCAGGTGAACATGTGGGAACATGCACAAGTCGGCATAAGAAACACTTTTCTAACCACTTAATCCATGTATGTTTTTGAGACACTGCTCAATGCTTTTCATATTTGGATCCATCTCTTCCTTCTCGGGGTTCCTTTTGTCTTTTCCCATGGCGGCTTCATACCGAGGTTGCTGAGGGTATGAGTTTGGAGTAACATGAGTCGCGTCCATATGGAACGACGATGTTTAAATGGTAAAGGCCGACGGCTCGAAGTTTGATCCCGCTACTATTGGAGGCACCGCGGCAGAGGTTGGTGGTGCGGTAAAAATGTTGGAGGATACACCGGAAAATAGTGCCTGGGGGCAGACCTCAGAAGTCATTCCGGTGAAATGAGCTGACATAGTCGGGTACCCGAATGGGGTAGCTGGGTAACTGATAGGTATGTTGGAGGTTCCGCCTGTTCTGGGAACCAACTCGGGAAAACCAGGGATGGTGATGGGCGGTTCCCTACCATTAGACCAGGCATCCACATTTCCAACATGCGGCGATGCAGTATTCTATTTTCTTCAGTCGTGGCTGACTCAGATGTCAGGATGATCGAGATCGGATCATCCTCACATGATTTGATGATTGGCAGGTGACTTTACGATGTCATGTCAATATTCTCTTTCGATCTTGTGAAGTACGGGTGTGAAGCCAGGTTACCGCAAAACCAACCACCTAAAAATGACACCTTAAAAGAGAAATAAAACAAGGAAACCGTTAGATTGAGGCTTTCAACATATAGGGAATCGCACGTTGGGGGTATGCAATGCACCTGGGCAGTTAAACGCTTTCTACATGTCTTTTATCGGTTGAGTGTTTCATCCCAGCTTTTTATTTTTTTATTTTTTGAAATTTCTTTTCCTTCTTTGCTCTCTCTTTTTTTTCAAAATTTCTTTCTTTATTCTTCTAGATTGTCATTTCCTTTTTAGGGCTATGATCGAATCCTACGTGGATTGCCTACGTATCACGACGCCGCGTGAATAACATCATTACGTAGTTCAAGTGAATAAATACAAAAGGAAATAAACATTCTGTCTGTCAAATTTCGTTTAATTAAGTAAAACTACGAATTTCATTCATTACAAAACACTCTGACATACATTATTGGAAATTTTAAAAACTACAAAAGACTTAAAGTAGACTTAAATAGACTGTAACAGGAAAATGAAATACAGACTCAAAAAGTGACATCATGAATACATAAGTGCCTCTATTGCTCCAGGGGCCCGTGGGACATCAGTCGGTCTCGCCTTGGGCCTGCGTGTCATGTCTTGCTGGAGGCGATTCAAGTCATCCATTATCTGGAGGATGAAGATCATCACCGTAGCAAAGAAGGTGGATCGAGTCATATCCTCACATTCTTGGCACTTCGTAACAACATAATCAGCGATTTCTTTGACCCTTTGTGTGATGATACCCTTTTCCTGGAGTAAGTGCCCGATCTGTTGGGATCTAGACTCTAAAACCTAGGTGTCCTTATGGTTCTGTTCTTGCAACTGTTGGAAATCTTCCTCCAACTGAGCCATCATTGCATAACAGTGTTCCATTTCTGCTTTCAACTTCTTTGCTTGTTTAGCCATTTCATTTTCAAGGGTGGCACCTTTTCTTTTAGGCCTGTGACTTCTTGGTCATATTTTCTTTTCAGCTTTTGAACAAACTCCGCCCTTTCCTCCGCATTTCTTGCCAATTTTGCTCAAGCTCTGGTCAATTCCTCCTCAGCTTTGTCCAAATCATCCCCATAGTTGCACACTTTTTTCCTAAGACTATTGATAAGTCTTTCATCAGTTCTGCTTCTTTCTGGGTTCTCAGCAGCTATTTTCATTTTTTGGATCTGGGCTCGGATAGACTCATTTTCTTTGATCAACCTGCTTTTCTCTCCTTCAGCTGTGGCGGTTTGCAAACTGTTTTCAAATTTGATATCTCTAATGTGGGCTTCCAATTTTCTTATTGTGGCCCTGTAGTTGTTCTCTTTTCCCAACCGTCCCCAAGGCTCTTGTGCTTCATCGGTAAACTGTTGTACGTGGGGCCTCTTGGCGGGCCGTTCCTGCTCTTGGTGCTCTCTACACCTTCTACACTGGATAAATCCCTCACTTGAGTCTGTGGCTCCAAAAATCTACACTGGTTCCAAATATGGCGGACCCTATCTTTCAAAAATGCGGCTCTTGGGCACAATTCAGTGACTTATCGACTTAGCTCTTCATCATGTGGAACATTTTGATGCCTTTCTAGTTTTCGTAAGACCTGATGTGGGACATACAGTTGAATACTTCGGAGACCCATCAACAGAAGATAACATACTTCTGCTGACATATAGATGACTTCTTTGATAGGGAGCGAACCGAATGTCCATTCAATTTGGTCGGCAGTCAAAGAACTGAAGTGTGCAAATCAGGCTTCTGTGTCTTCTGGAAATTCATGCCCCTCTACCCGAGTCCTATGTTCTTCAGTGCAATTTAGGCAAGTCAGACCGTAATGCATATACCCTGGGCGATGATAGAGATGTTCGATCATCCAGATTTGTAAGATTAGATTGCAGCCCTCGAAGAACATTCCTCCGGATTGGAAAACGGTTAAGGCACGGTAGATTTCTGCCACGATCATTCGTACAAGAGTGCCATTCGAATTTTTTATCATGATTTCGGCTACTCCTACGAGTCCAATATCTATACATCCATCGCTCCTCGGGCATATTAGGATACCCAAGAATGCTACCACAAAGGTCAATCCCCGGTGGGCCTCCCATTTAGTTTGACTCCCGTGGTGGGTTAAACTGGTGTTCACAACTTCAAAACCCCGAGGATCCCCGTAACGATGATAAAGAAAGTAAAATGTGCTGAATTCCTCAGATAAGTTCAAATATTTGATTTCCCGACTGATGCTCAGTATGTCCAGGAATTTGTGAGGAGTCACAACTCTGGGTGCTACCGGATAACAGCTTTTGAGATCCTCACAGAGGCCAGTATACCCGATATCTCTTCTAGTGTGGGTGTCAATTCAATATCCGAGAAATGAGACACATTGTGTGCGGGATCCCAGAAAGGTATTAGAGCCTCAATGTCCAACCTCGAGTTAATCTTCAACAGGTCGGTGAGCCCGCCTAAAGCTTTTACCATGACGCCTCTACTGACCTCCCGCAGGTTTCTCCACCATATATGGAGTCCTATGGGAACTTCCTCTACAGATTTAAAGGGGATATTTTCAACGGTGCTCATCCTGCACATTTATTTAGGTGATTGGTTAAGAAAAAAACAAAAATCATGATTTATTTTTGACCAAAGAGAAAAAGGTGCTACTTTTGCAAGAAGTCTATAACTAATTGAAAATGGACCATTTTTTGCAAATACAGCCCTTCAGTACTTCAGGAAGGAAGATTTTAGGGCTGTGTGTAACGACCCGGCCAGTCGTTCCGTGAGATTTACCCCGTTTCCCCCATTTTTGCATTTTTCATATATTTCTAGCCTATTTTTGTTGTGTTGGGTGAGTTGGTTTGGGTCCGAAGTGGTTGTGGTGAGAATTGAGGCATTTAGTCTCTTAAAGTAGCCTAATAGTTGAAAAAGTCAACTGAGAGTTGACTTATTGGTGAACGACCTCAAAATGCGATTTTATGGCTCAGATAACTTCATTAGATGATTTGGGACTTAGGAGTGTGTTCGGAATGAAGTTTTGATGTCTGATGTAGAATTAGGCTTGAATTGGCGAAAGTTAGTTTTTGGCGATTTCCGGTCAGTAGTGGAAAATAGACTATCGGGGTCGGAATGGGATTCCGGAAGTTGGAGCAGGTTCCTAATGTCATTGGATATGTCTGCAAAATTTCAAAGTTTATAGGCTTGAATTTGATGTAATTTTGGTGTTTTCATGTTTTTTTTTGGTATTTTGATGGCTCGACTAAGTTTGAATGATGTTATGGGGTGTGTTGGTAGGATTGGTTGAGGTCCGGGGGCCTCGGGTGTATTTCGAATGCTCAAACGGGCACTTTTGGCCTTAAGAAGACTGTTGTTTTCTGATGTTTTAGCAGCAGCGAATCCTTCAATGCGATCATGTGGGCTCATCCGCGATCGCATAGAGTAAAAGAGTGGGGCATGAATTTTGTTCTATGCGATTGCGTGGTTAGGATTGCGATCGCGTAGGTTGATCAGGTAAGGCAGTGCGATCGCGTGGGTATTGGTGCGATCGCGTAGAGGTTTCTGAGGCGCGTGAGTGGAGTGGAAAGTTGTTCTGTGCGATCGCGTGTATTAGTTTGCGATCGCATTTAGTTGGCTGGTCTGTGCATCACGATCACGTGTCTAGAGTCGCGATCGCAGTGAGGAAATTAAATGGCTGGGCATAATATTTTAAAGGCCATTTGCGCAAGAATAGTTCATTTTCCTCCATTATTGAACGAGTTAGGAGCTCTTTTGAGAGGGTTTGAAGAGGAAATTGAAGGGAATCACTTGGAGGTAAGATTTTAAACTTCATAACTCGTTTATATGTCATTTTCTATGTAATTAAACCGTAAAATTGTTGGAATTAAACTCAAATTTGGGGAAGAAGGGTGCATGGAAATTGGAATTTTCTTTTGAGGATTTGAGTGGGCAATTGTGGTCCGACTTTAGTGTTCTTGGTATGTATAGAATCGTGGGAGGACGAGGATTCTAGTGATGTAAATTTATCGAATTCTGAGATGTGGGCCCGGGGCTCGGGTTTGGCCGAATTTCGAGATTCTTGTATAATTTGATAGTTTTCAATTGGGTTGTGTTCCTTTAGCATATATTAATGATGTTAAACTGGTTTTGGCTAGATTCTGAGCAATCCGGAGCCAATTTGAGGGGCAAGAGCATAGCGGACTAGTGTTGTGGCCCGGTAGAGGTAAGTAATGGTTATAAATCGTGTCCTGAGGGTATGAAACCCCGGACTACGCATTTCTCACTAATTTTAGAATGGCGCACATGCCGGATGATGAGTATGTGGCGCGCACTGACTTTTGAAATTAGACTAGGTCCATTCCACGGCAACTAATGAGTTGCATATTTTACTCAAAACCTTATGTTAAATTATGTTCTAAAGATTGTTGAAATATTTGGGCTATAAGCCGTGTTTGGGGCCTCGAGCCGATCTGTTTAGACCCCTTGGGGGCTTTTTACTGCTGTTTTCCTCACTATTTATTGATGATTTCACTCAGCCACATTGTGCTTATTGTTTTCGAAACTCAGCCTGATTTACACTACTTTGAGATTTAAAAATGATGTTTTAGGTCGAGTACCCTGTTTTACTGATTTTCCCGAGAGGCTTTTTGAGTGGTTCTGGTGAGTGAGGCCGAGGTCCTGATTGTGAGGATATGATACGCCACGAGGTGGATTGATATTAGCGCTTGGACTGAAGGAGCCCCTCCGGAGTCTGCACACACCCCTAGTGAGCGCACAGAGTGCCAAGTGACGAGTGATTGGGAGGCATGAGTGACTGTGAGGTGCTGAGTGACTGATTATGAGTGACTGTGGGGCATGCCCGAGGGGCTGATTATGATACATGTTTTGCCCAAGGGGCTACCTATGATTTTTACTACTTTCACTCTGGACTTATGAAATATGTTTTGCCCGAGGGGCCTCTATATGATTCATTTCATTTCATACTAAATCTTTCGGTTTGAAGTTGTTAAAAATATGCATTCTTCAAAGGACTTTTCTGAAGTTGGTTTTAAGGTATGATGATTTCATATATCTATGTTTATACGGTTGGAAAGAAAGGTTGTGCATATTGTGAATTGATGACATTGATTTCTATGTGATTTATTGCCACTTAGACTTGATTTATTTTCATTACTACTGAGTTGGCATACTCACATTACTCCCTGCACCCTGTGTGCATATTCAGGATCAAATACCGAGCATTAGCCATTTAGTCTGTGCAGAGCCGGATTGCGGGATATAGAGGTAGATGTTCAGAGTCTGCAGCATCTCTGTTTTCCCTTCTTATTGTATCTAGCTATTTATTCGGAGGTTTTGTATTATAATAGTATACCTTTGGATTATTTTCCTTAGATTTTCATGACATGTTGGCTCCGGGTTTTGGGGTTGGTGGCACTGTTTATTGGCCTACTTATTATAGTAAACTCTGTATATTTTATGAAATGCTTGAAATTGGATTGGGATTTTGAAAGAAACTGTAAACATGGGATTGCTGGCTAGCCTAGTTCCACGATAGGCGCCATCACGGCCGGTTTAGGTTTTAGGGTCGTAACACTATGTTTGCTAATTGGGTAAAACTTTTGAAAAAGACCATAGGTGGCTGTTCTTGCAAAAACGACCTTTTGGCGCCCCGTTGGGATATTTTGGCTGCTTAGACAAGAACGACATCACCTTTATTTATGACCATATTTTTTGAAAGATAAGGTTGAACCTGATGAGTGTTGCCTACGTATCCCACACCGGCGGGAATCAAACAATGCGTAGTTCGGGAAATTTGACACGATTTGAAAAACATGCACTAACTCCTTTCCTTTTTCCATTTTCTTTTCTCCATTTCTTCAAAATCTTGCTAGAGTTTCGAGACAATTTTGAATCGGTGTTTTTTTTCCTCAAAAAAATCGGAAAATTTCTATTCGATTTCGCTCTTGGTTTTTCTGACATTTCTTTTATTTAGCCGGTCGACAAACAAGCCGAAACAAAATAATGTACACATAGCCAGGTAGGATGCATCATGATGATCTTTATTGCAAGTTCACATGTCCTAGACAGACCCAACCCCTGTGTTGAGTCCCGTAAGTCAAATGCACATGATGCAGATAATAGTTCCTACTAGGGATCCGGCATGAGGCTATGTTATTCTAAGTTTAAATCCTGGGGTTTTGTTCTAGACCAGGCTTACCCGAGCGGACAACTCGAGTCGGAAGGGGGGGGGGGGCAGTGTATCGGGAATACAGAAGCTTCACCGACTTTGCAACTTGTCCGAACCTCGTTCTAAAATTTGGATATGACTCTAACAGAAAAGAAGTCACACGAAGTGCACACTTCCCATGTAATGACCCGACCGGTCATTTTGAGTTTTAGCGCGTCGTTCAGCAGTTTGAAGTCGTGAGCAGCTTCGTTTCAAGTATTATGACCCGTGGGCATGGTCAGAATTTAATTCCAGGAAGTTTAGAATTGATTTGGAAAGAAAATTCTCGTTTCAGAAGCCTTAAGTTGAAGAAACAAACTAAGATTGGAATTTTGAGTAAACAATCTCCGAATCAAGATTTGAAGGTTCCAGCAGGTTCGCATGATGATTTCGGACTTGGGTGTATGTCCGGATCGGGTTTTGGATAACCCGAGAGCATTTCGGCGTATATTGTGGAAGTTAGCATTTAGAAGGATTTCATGAATTTGGTGTTGAAGTGCATATCAGTAGGGATGATGCCCGTTTGGGATTCCGAGTCTGGGAATAGCTTCGTATGGTGATTCTGGAATTGGGAGCGCAATCGGAAGTGAATTTGGATGTCCGTAGGTCATTTTGGTGCCATTTGGCTAAAGATAGAAATTTGAAGGTTTTTGAGAAATCCGACCGGAAGTGAAAGTTTTGATATCGAGATTGGAATGCGATTCCGGAAGTTTGAGCAGGTCCGTAATGTTGAATATGACTTGTGCGCAAAATTTGAGGTCAATCGGACGTGATTTGATAGGTTTCGGCATCGGATGTAGAAGTTTGAAATTCTAAGTTCTTAAAGAATTGGATTTGAGTGTGATTCGTGATTTCGGCGTTGTTTGATGTGATTTGAGGGTTCGAGCAAGTCCGTGTTATGTTTTAGGACAAGTTAGTACAATTGGACGGTGTTCCGGGTGCCTCGGGTGGATTCCGGGTGGATGTCGTAGCAAGAAATTGAAGTTTGAAGAAGTGAAGATTTTTGTCATCTGGTGTGATCCGCACCTGCGAGGATATGGCCGCAGGTGCGAGTATGGACGGGCTTGGCTGGGGACCACAGGTGCGATGGATATTCCGCACCTGCAAAGCCGCATGTGCGGGAAGTGGGGCGCAGCTGAAATTTGGGCTGAAGTTCAGGAAACCGCAGGTGCGGGAGATTTGGTCGCACTTGTGGGATCGTAGATGCGGAGGAAGGGCAGGTGCGCAAATCGGCCTGGGAAGAATGTTTTAAAACAAGAAATTTGGTTCATTGTCTTCATTTTTCTCATGGCTTAGGCGATTTTGGGAGGCTTCAAGAGAGGAGTCCTCCATTCATTGTCAAGGTAAGTAAATTCCTCCTGTTTGTAAGTTAAATACAAGATTATATGTATGGATTAGGCATGGAAATTGGGGGTTTTGAAGGAAAATCTAGAAAATATAAATTTGGATTTTAGCCATGAATTGAGCATGAATATTTGAGTAAATTATATATTTGAGTTAGTAAGGCTATGGGTAGAATGTATCTTCGAGAAATTTTGGATTCCGAGCACGTGGGCCCGAGGGTATTTTGGTCATTTCTCCGAGCGGGGTTGGGAAAGTATGTAATTTGAATTTGTTGTGAGTATTAGGATGAATTTTCATTTCTATTCCGTTATGTGGTAGTTTCGGAGCGTTGTGTGTCCGTTGGATTCATCGGAAGGGCTTGGAAGCCGGTATTGGAATTTCGGAGCGAGGTAAGTCTCCTTTGTAACTTTGTGAGGGGGAATCGTCCCCCTAGGTGAATTAATTCAATACATGCTATTATCTTCGGGGGCTACGTACGCACGAGGTGACGGGAGTCGGTGCGTAGCTACTATTATGTCATGTCCGGGTAGTTTAGGACCCACTAGCATGCCTTATGTGTTATACCTGAAATCCTGCCTGTAATATTAAACTGCTAATATAATCGAAGACGTAATTGAATATCTAAAATAAATTAGAGTTCATCTTGTTAATCTTCTAAAAAGAGAATTTATCTCCTTATGGATATTTGTGTACCTGGACTATGTTGTATCGTGGAATATTATTAAACTTGACAAATGAGTTTCAAAAACAAATAATTTCAAAACCTATGTTTCATGTTTCTTTTAATAAGGATTTACCACTTCCCTGAGAAAACTATTTTCTTCATAAAATATGGATTTAATGTGTTGAAATGTGTCAGCACTCAAATCGTAGGTATGATTCGCGATCGAGAGCATATTTATAGTAATTTGGTATAAATGTGTCAGCACCCGAGTCACAGGTATGATTCACGAGCGGGTGAAGCTTTATAATATTCAGTATAAGTGTGTCAGCACTCGAATCGTAGGTATTAGTCGCGATCGAGGGAAGTTTTATAGCAATTTGGTATAAATGTGTCAGCACCCGAGTCGCAGGTATGATTCGCGAGTGGGGGAAGCTTTATAATATTCAGTATAAGTGTGTCAGCACTCGAATCACAGGTATGATCTCGATCGAGGGAATCTTTATGGTAATTTGGTATAAATGTGTCAGCACCCGAGTCGCAGGTATGATTCGCGAGCGGGGAAAGCTTTACAACTATTCAGTGATTACATATTCCTTCGACTCTGGCCGATTGTCTTATCCTTGTGTGCGCATGAATATTTGGTATTGTTTTATTTATATTGTCTTGACATGTGCTTGGAAAAAGGAAAGTGTAAATTATTGTTTATTCTCAGTAGTTACCTAGATTTCTGTACTCGATACGTATTCGCTGCTCACTGTCCTACATGTCTACTGTACTTCATCGTATTCTGTCATATATTATTTTGTTGGACCCTAGTGAGTGTCAAGTCCACATCTCGTCACTACCTCTCTGAGGTTAGGTGGGCGACTTACTGAGTACACATTTTTGTACTCATGCTACACTTGATGTGCATTTTTATTGCGCAGGTACTTTCATAGAAATATGGAGGATTCGGAGACTTAGGCGAGCTGCATCTCCGGAGGCGATCTGCAGCTGACAGAGTCTCCTTCATACTGTATCTATTTCATTTAAATTTCCTTGTCCAGTTGTATCTCGGACAGGCTTTGTAACGATTGCATAAACTCTTAGAAATTGCTCATGTACTTGTGACAGCGGGTTCTGGGGTATGTATTGGGATATAATTCCTTAAGTGAAATCTTTAAACCGTTGTTTTAATTAACAGGTTTTTATTTGGTTGATATGTAATAAAGTGAAAGGATATGTTTTTCATAAATGTCAAAAACCGGAAAGTTATTTCAACTAATTAAGGGGTTGGCTTGCGTGACAATGGTATCAGAGTGCTAGGTTCCCGTAGGTCTCACGAGTCATGATCAAGTATAGTAGAGTCTCGCGGATCGGTACGAAGATGTATGTACTTATCTTCAAGAGGCTACATGGCTGTTACGAGTACTTCCCTTCTTGATTCTTCACCGTGCGAGTTGATTCCTTTGAGGCTTATGCCTATGTTCATTCCTACTCCATCTTACGCGTCGCCAAGCGCTTGCTATGGATCCGAAATTTGAGGAAGGGAAATGGTGCTACGAATGTAATCCGAGATGCTTCCATGTGTAATTGGTCGTGGCTGTTGTTATGGCCCTGCAAAAGGGTAATATGTGTTTCAGCTCAGTAGTTGTGTTTCTGGGAGTGTTAAGGCTGTGCTCGGGTAGTGATGATGGTTGCAATTGATTGTCGCGCTGTGTCAATATGATGATAGAACATTTTCCCGTATGTTGGGGAAAATGAATGGTTTGAAGGGAGGTATTCTTAGAGTGTGATTTCGAGATTTCAGTGCTTTTGTGCCGGCAGAGGAATGACATTTGGGTTATGAATGGTCCGGTTGGGGTTGATAAGGTAGTAAGACTTTGTTGGGCCAAGAAAGGAAATAGTTTTGAAGATTGACAAAGGAACTCCGAGATGAACCAGGTCCATCACAGGTGACATAGACCAGCAGAGTTAAAGGCACATGAGATGCACATGCATGAGATAAATGTATTCTGGTAAAATTGAGATATCTTCTGATCGAAAAGATTGCAAAAACGAAATTGGAGAAGGACTCCTTATTCAATAAGAATAGAATCTAAGATAAGGAAGGATTTAGGAGTTGAGTTTGACTAGAACTCTTCTACCAAGGAAGAGTTGCATTAGGATTCTAGTTAATTCCTTATCTACTACTCCTATAAATTGCAGATTGTTCTTATTGTATACAGACGCATAAATTCCAGATTGTTCTTATTGAGAGAAAAATTCGTGAAGAAATTTTGCAACCAGTTCGAGCAAAATTGGAGAGTGCGAATCTGGAGCTACTTGAACCAGCTAGAAGAACCAGTTCCATCTGTTGTCTTTTAGTCTAGTTTATTTGTAGTAGGTGATTACAAATTGTACCTTTCAGATTTATCGAGAAGCAATTGTAATAGGTACTGAGTGTTCAAGTTATAGTTAAGTTAAAGTTTGTCGCAAATAGCTAGAGGCTAGTTTTCCACAAAGGGTTAGAGTTTTTACAAAAGAGTTTATTTTGTAAATGTTGTTTGGCTCATTGTTGTAGTGAAGTGTTTGGAGAAAATCCTACTGAGTAGTAGGGCGTGGTTTTTCACCTTTTGAGCCGGGTGTTTTCCACGTAAAAATCTCTGTGTTCTTTACTTTTCTGCATTTATTATTCGGCAATAGTACGAGGTGGAACACATAGAAGAACCAGGTCCTTCTATAACGACAATACTCAAAAATTGGACACCACACAAATCCCCCCCCCCCCCCTCTATTTTGTGGTATTGACGTATAAAACATCAATTGGTATCAAAGCGGGTTTTCCTTGAAGAGGCTAACACCTTAGGAAAATATCAAGATGAGTGCACTACCTGAAAAATGTAAAGAGAAATCCACCACTAGGCCACCACTAACTTGCAGATGACTGATGGATGCTTCAAATGTGGTAAAAAGAATCACATGATCAAGAAATATCCTATGTGGGAAGTCGAGTGGAAAAAGGAGAAATCTGAAAGAAGGAACAGAATGAAGGAATAGGTTCATGACAAGAAGAACCACAACAAAAGGTCATCCAAAGCAATGGTTGCTGAACGAGCTCTTATAGCAGTTCGGGAATACGAAGATGAACCTGATGAAGATTCTGAGATAAGTTTTCTAGACCATAAGGATAAAGTTAAAATCCTTTCTAAAGATATACTATTTGAATTGTTGCTAACTTTAATTGATGAATCTAAGAATAAAAGTTCTGAAAAAGAACAGCTGTCAAAAGAGTGTAACTTTTTAATAGCAGAATGCAAAAACCTGGAAATAATTTTTTGTAAAACTAAAAAGGAAAATACTACATTGAAGAACCAGATGAATAGGTTCATGGATAGGTTCCCTCTAAAAAGAATGTGATTTATCCTTTTGCGTATATAAAGGGACCCAAACTAGTTTGGGTTCCAAAGACTAACCCCTGATTTCCTTTTGCAGGTTCAAGTGAAGGGGAGCAACCAAATATGGTACATGAATAGTGGTTACTCAAAGCACAGGACAAGAAGCAAGGACCAACTCCTTTCACTTGAGAACCTCAAAGGATGTAATGTCTCCTTTGGAAATGGGAAGAAAGGTGAGATCATTGGGGTTGATAAGGAAAAAAATGATGAAGAGATTTGACTAACAAGAAACTCAAATGATGAAGTCACAGTCCAGCCTGAAGCAGCATCACAGGATGGAACAGGTGATGGAATAGATCCTTCCTCCCAGGGCAACGTGACAGGGGGAACTGACTAGAGAGGAACCTATCCTCAAACCTAGAGGGAACCTATCCATGAACCTATTCCTCAGTAACAAAACCAGGAAGGAACATCCAAAAAAATTGACACTCCTATTGCAACATCCAAGAAATTGGATATGGATGAACCCGATTCATCTGTTGATGAGAAGATGCATAGGGAAATGATTAGCTCTTTGTTATATCTCACTACTAGCAGACCTGACACTATTTTCAGTGTAGGCCTTTGTGTTGGATCCCAGGAAAATCCAAAAGATTCTCACTTGACTGCTGTCAAGAGGATCTTGAGATACCTAAAAGGCACCGCTGACCTTTGTCTATGGTATCCATAAGGCAGTAATTTCAACTTAGTGGGATATGATGATGCTGATTATGCAGCTTTTCTTGTTGATAGAAAGAGCACCTCAGGTATGACACAATTTCTTGGCTCATGTCTTGTGTTTTGGGCCACCAAAAAGGTAAAATTCTGAGGGCTTATCTACTACTGAAACTGAGTGTATTGTTGTTGCTCATGTTGTGCTAAATGTTGTGGATCAAACAAAAATTAATTAATTGTGGGGTTGATGTAGGTTGTATCCCTATATTTTGTGAAAACACTAATGCAATTAGTATGACCAAGAACTCGGTTCATCACAAAAGAACTAAGCACATAGATGTTAGACATCATTTTTAAGGGATAATTATGAGAAGGGATTGATCACTATTGAGTTTTATGCTATTGATAAACAGATTGTTGATATCTTTACAAAAGCACTGAGTTGAGAGCATTTTGAATGTAATAGGTTACTATTAGGGATGATTAAGATCACCTAATTGAACCAGTTCAGAATGTACATGAAAAAAAGGGAAAAAGAAGAAGGAAACTGAAAAACAAATTGGCTAGAAAATCATGAATTTGTGTAAATAATCAGATTAACAATTTCTCAGTCTCATACTGTAAAAAGTATACTCTTATGCCATGTTTTGATATGACTTACTGGTCACTAATGAAATTTTTCCTATCTCTACAAATTGAGGCTTGATCAAGACGATTCTGAAATGATAAACCAGGTTCATCGTGCTGGTTCATCTGAAAGGCGAGGTGTGTGTTCTACACTCTGAACACTTTGAAATACCAATAACTAAATCATAAGCAGAACTCTACCCAAACTCAAAATCTTAAAAAGCCTATCCAATTGACTTTTAACCAGTTCCGTTTCAACAAGAATCCTCACCAAATTAAAATACCTAGATTCTAGGGAATCCTTAACCGTATATTCAAAACTAAAATTTCATTCAAGCCATCCCTTCCTTACAGAACCATTCCCAAATTTCTGATGATTCTTTGAAGTCGGAGACTGAGGAGGAAGAAACTGGGTCTTTCGATTCTGAACAGGTAACATCTATATCATAACCTTCTTCTGAGGTCATTTCTGAGGTCGTTGAAAACTTAGACAATAGGTTCATACTGGTTGGGTCTGTGGTATATGTGGAAATGCCTGAGACAAGAAGGAGAGGAGGTAAAAATAAAATAGAAAAGGAAAGGAGAGTGAGGGAGTACGGAGTAATGAGAAGGGGAAAAGGGAAAGAAGTGGTTGATTCTTCACCCACCTCTGAATCTGTTAGAATGGATATTTGTGGTGCTGAACCAGAAAAGGAGGAAGAAAGTAGCAAGAACGTAGGGGGAAGTGAATCAGGATAAACCGCTGAAGGGTTAGTAAATCTAGGAAAGCACACAGATGAACATGGTTCATCTACTAAGGAAACCCTGGCGGATCTGCTGAAAACGTTAGGCGATAGTTACAATCCAAAGAATAAAAGAACTCCTAAAGCTCAAACTTCCGAGACAACAAGAGCAAACAATAAAAGAAAAGCTGCTCCGTCTAAGACTTCCGATATTTCTCTTCCAAGAGGAAGAACTACAAGGAGCAAGTTAAAGCAAAGTGAGGACAAGTTGAAGAGAACTTTAGAGGAGAGTAAGAAGAAAAGAGTGAAAAAGAGGGAAAGAAAAGGTTGTTGAGCCCATTGAGGATGTTGAAGTGGATGAGGTGGACCTGTTCCATCAAAGTGAAAAAGTGGCAGAGGTAGAGGTTCAGACCCCTAAGCCCAAGAAAGCCAAGACTTCCTCAAAGAAGTCTTCATTTGTTTCTAGGTCAGCTGAACCATCCATCTTGGCTAAATGAACCAGGTCTGCAGTTTTTCCAAGCCTTAATTTCCTAGCCTGCCTAGAACTTTGAGTGACCCAAATTCAGAATTTTTTTGGTTGTTGCTCAATGTTTAATTGTTTTTGTTTTATTTTGTGGATTGTGGCAGAATCGTATTCTCTCTATCAATGAAATCTGATGCTTTTTGCTCTGATTCAGTATCCCTATTTTTTGATAGTTTGAATTCTCAGTCGATTATTAATGATTAATCCATGAATGCGTATGCAGTTGCCCAAGTGGCCATGAGTAAGTGTTAAAAATCTGGGAATCACATAATATTTTTTTGCAACTTTTCGATGATTCCAAAAGGGGGAAGATAGGTTGTGCTCTGAACATGTGATATTTATCACCTAATGAACCTTGTTCTTTATGATAAATGCTTAATACTCTTATATGTGTCCATGTTGGACTAAGCTGAAACAGGTCTAAAGCACAAAGTTTGTCATCATCAAAAAGGGGGAATTTGTTGGGCCAAGAAAAGAAATAGTTTTGAAGATTGATAAAGGAACTCTGAGATGAACTAGGTCCATCACAGGTGACATAGACCAGCAGAGTTAAAGTCACATGAGATGCACATGCATGAGATAAATGTATTCTGGTAAAATTGAGATATCTTCGGATCTAAAAGATTGCAAAAACGAAATTGGAGAAGGACTCCTTATTCAATAAGAATAGAATCTAAGATAAGGAAGGATTTAAAAGTTGAGTTTGACTAGAACTCTTCTACCAAGGAAGAGTTGCATTAGGATTCTAGTTAATTCCTTATCTACTAACTCCTATAAATTGCAGATTGTTCTTATTGTATACAGACGCACACAAATAGAAATTTATCAAGAATTGAGAGCAAAATTCATGAAGAAATTTTACAACCAGTTCGAGCCAAATTGGAGAGTGAGAATCTGGAGCTACTCCAACCAGCTAGAAAAACCAGTTCCATCTGTTGTCTTTTAGTCTAGTTTATTTGTAGTAGGTGATTACAAATTGTACCTTTCAGCTTTATCTAGAAGCAATTGTAATAGGTACTGAGTGTTCAAGTTATAGTTAACTTGAAGTTTGTCGCAAATAGCTAGAGGCTAGTTTGCCACAAAGGGTTAGAGTTAATCCTTATGTTTACAAAAGAGTTTATTTTGTAAATGTTGTTTGGCTCATTGTTGTAGTGAAGTGTTTGGAGAAAATCCTACTGAGTAGTAGGTCGTGGTTTTTCACCTTTTGAGCC
>ML383136.1:95050-117302 GCA_005239525.1 Nicotiana knightiana | reverse complement strand
GGTTCAGACTGTTTCAGGCCTTGACGGGCCATTTTAACAAGCTGGCCCATTTCCTGTGTCCAAGGAATCATTCTACCAGTCCAATTTTCTGTCTATAGCAATTCTAAAAATAAGAGTCCATAGATAGATTTTCATTTTTTTACATAAATGTCAGCTAAGAAAATACAAGTTTTCTTAAGAAATATACAACATTAAATAACAGTAATGATCCTAATCTAAGGTTGCTTCAGATCTGTTTAGACACCATATTCTCTTTCTTAGCCAAAACCAAGTAGAATACATGCGATCTCAAAATAAAGCAAAGATTTGCATTTTTAGAGTGAATCTGATCTAACTAGTGGTCAGATTCTTCTCTATAATGCTATCACATGTAATTTCAAGTATTCACAAAGCTAAAAGCAGTGGGATGTTGAGACACACAGTCGAAAATTATAACTAAGTGTAAATATACATATATGGCACTTAAGCCCAATCAAAGATGAATCAAACATGCGACTAGATTTGTATTTTTTCTTTCAAACATGTATAAGCACATCAACATGTAAAAGAAAACTGAAATTTATAATAACAAACAACATAAACACTGATATTTAGTAGATTTTCATTCAGAAGTTTACTTAATATGATGTAGAGGTTACATACCTCAAAAAAGGTAAAACAGCAAGAAAACCTAGACCAAATAAAGGTCAAAAATCTGGAAATTGAAGCTTAGCACAATAACTAGTAGCAGAAAACAGCAGTAGTAAAACCCAGGAAAAGAGGCTCGAATACCAAAAATGGAGTAAGAACCAGCAATAAAAAAAAACATATTTCAACCAAAAATTTTTAATGAACCAGCAAATCAGCAACTGTGGTCCATGTTTCAGAATACCAAGACTGAAGAAAAACCAAATTTTAAGATATTTTTGCATCTCTTTGAGTATTTTCAGTGTAGGATTTTTTGCTATGTGTGTGATTTATTTACTCAGGTTAGTGTAGAGTCTTTCAGCTGTCAAGAGTCTACAAAATATCCTAGGGTGTGTAAAGTGTCTAAAATCTGTCTTTTTCAGAGAGTATACTAGGGTATTTATAGGGAATTTTAGGGTAGCATCTTATTAGCATATTCCTTATTTAAAATCTGAAAATAGTACAGGTACAGTTGTCCATTCTTATCCTATTGTAATAGATAGGACAGTTGTACCCTTTTTTAGAAGGTTCTTTTATTTTCAGCCCCCTTTTCCCTTTTAAAATTATTGTTTTTACCTAAAAACTGATTTTTATGCTTTTCTGATTTTTGTTTTGATATTTATCCTAATTCTAGAAGCTTCTTGAGTTGTTACAGCCAAGATTCTTCAATTGAAGTACCTAAAATACCCTTCAACACCTGCTGAAATTACTCTTTAGTTATTCAAGAATAAGTGTTAGGTTATTTATTAAGTGTTGACTAATTTTATCCTAATAGCTAACCCATTAATGAAGCTGAATTTAGACTAACCTTTGATCCCAGGTGAATTACTTTCAGGATTTAGGTTAAATCAATCATAGTGATCCTATTATGTGATTAGCTTAGTAATTAATTGGACTTAGTTATCCTAATTGGATTTTTAATTTCAACATAAGCTTAGGCTAATTAGTCATGTATAATTAACCTTCTAAAATTAGAACCTTAATGAATTCACCAATAACCACTTAATTAATCATGATGAATTAATAACAGGCAACTTTCCGGATAGGTGAAAATTCTAATTAAAATTAGAATCATCAATTAGACTTAAGTACTTATTTTCAAAACCAGTATGATCCTAATAGTCCTAATGCTCATGATTATTTGGGCTTGTACCATTATCAGAATCAGACATTACATGACTATAGGAAACAACAAAAGAATGGTGCAAATGAAAGTATTCGAAAAATTAAGAATCAACTAAGTTCAAACAATCCAAAGCATGCATGACTAATTGCACTTCAGGGGAGCAAACATTCATGAAAATAGTGTGAAGCCTAAACTAAGCTCTAGAGTCAATTAAGTGATAGAATCAGAGATTAGCTCTATATACTGATTTCTAAGATAACAAACAACAAAAGATGAAGAAAACAAGTTATGAAAGGCACATGAAAACTTAGACTACTTAGTCTGGGGATTAACCAGTGAAACTAGAGTTAATCTAAGTTACCACTCTAATTAGTCTTAAACATTCAGGTTTAAACTAAGCGTCAATCAATTAAACTATAAGCTTTTTCACAAGCAAAACAGTCATAAGAAAGCTGGAAAAAACCTAAAATTACTTGAGTCATGCAAAATCAACAGCCAAAACTGAACCTAGAGTGAAATTCAAGGCATCATTTAACATCAAAGAAAAGTAACATACAAACAGAAACTGAAAATTTAAAACTAAGAACCTAGTAATTTCAGGTTTGTATTCAAACAAGAAAAATGAAAAAGGAAACTGAAGTTTCAGGGGATTTCGGTTAATGGGAGAAGCTTGGCCGGATTTCGGTAGAGTTTGGAAATGAGTCAAACTAACATGAATCGATTTCTCTTGTCAAGAGAAATCTACTCATGTGGGTTTGAGCCAAAGGTGCGCTTGAAATCGTCGAGAACATAAGTTTTAGGATTTTCCATTTTTTAGATCTGAAATTGGTTGAGTTTGGGAGGTTTTTTGGGGAAAGTAATGAGGGGTGATGATTCAAGGGGAGAAGAAGGTGGTCTGGTATGAGTTTGGGTCGATTTGGAGTTGGTCCGCAGCCGGTAGGCAATTTTCGGGCGGCGGAAGACGGCGGGAATCCTAGGGCGGCTAGGTTTTCTTTTGAGAGAGAGGAAAGGAGAGTGAGACGGCTTTAGGGTTTGGGGGGTTAGACTTTAGAAAAAGAGGGTGGGGGGGATTTTTGGACATATTTATATTAATTAGGTGAGTAGTCCCCAGCCGTTAGATCTGGGAAGATCAACGGTTGGGATTAGGACAGCCTTAAACGGGGTCGTTTCGGGAGAGGGGTTTGGAAGGGTGTGAGGAGGCTTGGGCTGGATACGTTTGGGTAGTGGAAAAACAAGACTTGGGCATGGGTAATCTGGCCCAGGTCCGATTTTAGTCCCTTTTTTTAATACTTAGGTTAATTAACCACCTAAATAAACTCTAATAATTTACTAATTTAAACTAATTCCATCTAATTATATGCTAATTAATGAGTTGTTTAAGAGTAAAACCATTAGTTTAATACCCATAATTATTTAAAGAACAAATTTTGTAATTTTCTTAGAAAAAATGATTAAATTATGCAACTAATTATCAAACCCCAATTATGTCAAATAATGAAAGTTTAAAAATGTTTTGTTGTTATTTATCACTTTATAAAAATATTAAAAGATGAACTATGCCCATGCAATGCAAATAATTCACAAATAAACACTGAAATTCAACAAAAATCTATGAAATTAATTTATTTATCGAATTTTGTAGGAGTATTTAGTAGGTGAAAAATCACATGCTCACAATGCCTTGTTGTTTGATTGTTTGTCCAGTTAATGAATAGCTTCTGCTTGTTTAAGCTTTCAAATGCATGTTTGGAGGGATTTACTGGATGCTCATGAAATTTTGCTTCAACTACTAATGTTAATTGTTTACTGACCAATGACGTGAATAGGCTAATAGTTCATTTGACTTTTTTAGAAGTTGAATAAGCTATGATTTATAATTGATTTGGATTATTGTAGAAACTGTTTAAATAAAGTGGTTTAGGAAATGTAACCTTTATATAGGCACGCTATAATGAATCATGGTGACTATGGGTACGGCCCCCGTGGCATAGTCATGATACAGAACCTCCAATTCGAGCGTGCCTTTCACGTGACTCGACCTTACAACTTCAAATATTAATAAAATAAACATGTCATAAATCGCGGGTGCATTTCATGTAGCGTGATTTTCAATGTCTACCAAAACGACAAGTGTACGATAATCGTGACTTGTTCCAGAAATAACTCCATAAATAATTAAAAGCGGTATAAAAAATAAAATGCACAATAGGTTTAAAACATGTAATAATCATATAATTAAGCCAATTATTAATAGTTTAGCGACCGTGCTAAAACCACGGAACTCGGGAGCGCCTCACACTTTCTCCCGGGTTAACAGAATTTCTTACCCGATCTTTTGTGTTCGCGGACCAAAAAATAGAGTCATAGTTCCTCGATTTAGGATTTAAAATAAACCTGTGACTTGGGACACCATAAATTATTCCAAGTGGCGACTCTGAATAAAAATAATAATCACATTTCGATTAATGTCATATTAAATTGGAAAAACTCTCATATCCCCCTACGGGAAAAAAGAGGTGTGACAGCTTTGGAGACTCTGCTAGGGACAAGAACCCAGAATCTCTGCTACAGGGTTCAGAATTCGAGCTTGGAATAGCTGTTATGATTGTCTTTCATTGTAACGACCCGATCGATCATTTTGAGCTCTAGCACATCGTTCAGTAGTTTGAAGTCGTGAGCAGCTTCGATTCAGGTATTATGACCCGTGGGCGTGGTCGGAATTGAATTCCAAGAAGTTTAGAATTGATTTGGAAAGAAAATTCTCATTTCAGAAGCCTTAAGTTGATAAACTAAGATTGGAATTTTGAGTAAACGACCTCCGAATCAAGATTTGAAGGTTCCAGCAGGTTCGTATGATGATTCGAACTTGGGTGTATGTCCGGCTCGGGGTTTGGATAAGTCGGGAGCGCTTCGGCATATCTTGTAGAAGTTAGCATTTTAGAAGGATTTCATGAATTTGGGCTTGAAGTGCATATCGGTGAGGTTGATGTCCGTTTGGGATTCCGAGTCTGGAAATAGCTCCGTATGGTGATTCTGGAATTGCGAGCACGATCGGAAGTGAATTTGGATGTCCATAGGTCATTTTGGGGTCATTCGGCTAAAGATAGAAATTTGAAGGTTTTTGAGAAATCCGCCCGGAAGTGGAAGTTTTGATATCGAGGTCGGAATGCAATTCCGGAAGTGGAGCAGGTCCGTAATGTTGAATATGACTTGTGTGCAAAATTTGAGGTCAATCGGGTGTGATTTGATAGGTTTCGGTGTCGGATGTTGAAGTTTGAAATTCTAAGTTCTTAAAGAATTGTATTTGAGTGCAATTCGTGATTTCGGCATTGTTTGATGTGTTTTGACGGCTCGAGCAAGTCCGTGTCATGTTTTGTTACAAGTTGGTGTGATTGGACGGGGTCTCGGGGGCCCCAGGTGGATTCCGGGTGATTGGCGGATCAATATTGAAGATGGAGAAGGCTGAAGGTTGCTGCCATCTGGTGTAAGCGCACCTGCGAGGCTTTGACCACAAGTGCGGCTAAGGGCGCCGCTGGGGCGAGATTGGGGCTGGAGCTGAGGAGGCCGCAGGTGCGGAAGATTGGTCGTACCTGCGGAATCGCAGGTGCGAAGAGGGGATCTCAGGAGCGGGAAATTGCTGGGTCAAGTCAGAGACACACCTGCGATGGAATTTCCGCAGGTGCGGACCCGCAGGAGCGGCCATTGGATCGTAGGTGCGAAATAGGCCTGGGCAGAATGTTTTAAAGTCGGGTTTGTGCCATTTCTCTCACATTTTTCATTTTGTTGGGGAGATTTTTGGAGGATTTCAAAGGGAGATTTTCACCAAGCACCAAGAGGTAAGTGATTCCTTCTCATTTTCAAGTTAAATACAAGATCATTACATAAATTTGACATGGGAAATTGTGGGAAAATTTGGGGGTTTTGGAGAAAAACCTAGAAAATGTAAATTTGGAATTTAGCCACGAATTTGAGTATGGAATGTAGAGTAAATTGCATGATTGAACTAGTAGGGCTATGGGTAGAATGTATCTTCGAGAATTTTGGATTTCCGAGCACGTGGGCTCACGGGCATTTTGGTCTTTTTCTCCGAGCGTGGTTTGCAAAAGTATATAATCTGAAATTATTGTGAGTATTAGGATGAATATTCATTGCTTTGTCATTATGTGGTAGTTTGAGCGTTGTGCGTCCATTGGAGTCATCGGAGGGGCTTGGAAGCCGGTATTGGAATTTCGGAGCGAGGTAAGTCTCATTTCTAATTTTATGAGGGGGAATCGTCCCCCTAGGTGAATAAATTCAGTATTATCTTTAGGGGCTACGTACACAGGAGGTGACAGGAGTCCGTGCGTAGGTACTATTATGCCATGTCCGGGTAGTCTAGGACCCACTAGCATGCCTTATGTATGTACTTGTAATCCTGCCTGTAATATTAAACTACTAATATAACCGAAAACGTAATTGAATATCTAAAAGAAAACTAGAGTTCATATTGTTAATCTTCTAGGAAGAGAATTGATTCCTCTATGGAGATTTGTGTACCTGGACTGGGTTGTATCGTGGAATATCATTAAACTTGACAAATAAGTTTCAAGGACAAATGATTTCAAAACTATATTTCATGTTCTTTTAAAAAGGATTTTACAACTTTCCTGAGAAAAAACTGCTTCTTGATAAAAATAAGAATGTATTATGTGAATATGTGTACATATGAGCGCCTGAGTTATAGGTATGATTTGCGAGCAGGCTGCCTTATTGTTTTATGTTGACCGCGTCGCATGATCGATTCGCGAGTGGGGAAAATAGATGCATCTATGGTTGAGCTGATCGACCCTTCGGCAGTGCACAGTTTATTATTGTTGGTCCGTGCTGTTCGACCCTCGGCATTGCTTGCGCACGATATTTATTGAGTAGTTGCTATGATTTTGCCTGATTACTAGGCTGAAATATTAGGTTGTCAATTGAATGACAGAGATTTAAAGTTATCAAAAAGATTTTTTTGGAAGAAGTTGTTCCTTCTCGTCGATAAGATTAAATCACCATGTTGATTAATTGTTATTAATATGACGAAGATATAAAGTGCTAAACGTGAACGGGGTCGAAAATGTTTACTCCTGATTTTAATGAATTGCCTATGATAATCATGCTTAGTGTCTCTCTTAAATATTTTAAATTGACCTTTAGTAAGTTTCTAATTTGACCTATCGTCACTACCTCTTTGAGATTAGGCGGGCGACTTACTGAGTACACGTTGTTTTTGTACTCATGCTACACTTGATGTGCATTTTATTGCACATGTACTTTCATAGCAATGTGGAGGATTCAGAGACTTAGGCGAGTTGCATCATCCGGAAGCGATCCGCAGCTGACAGAGTCTCCTTCATACTGTATCTATTTCATTTAAATTTCCTTGTCCAGTTGTATCTCGGACAGGCTTTGTAACGATTGCATAAACTCTTATAAATTGCTCATATACTTGTGACACCGGGTTCTGGGATATATGTTGGGATATGTGTGGGGATATAATTGCTTAAATGTAATCTTTAAACCATTGTTTTTAATTAACGAACTCTTATTTTGGTTAATATGCAATTAAGGGAAAAGAAATGTTTTCATAAACGTTTTAAAATCGGAAAATTGTTTCAATTAATTAATGAGTTGGCTTGCCTGACATGGATGTCCGGCGCCATCACGACCTTAGGGATTTTGGGTCGTGACATTCATGATTGTCTGATTTTTACGTGTTTGAGCCTAATATGCTAAATGTCATTTTTTTACTGCTTTGATCTTGTGTGAACTGTATATAAACTGTTACGAAACCCTTCTTCTCTATGAGTCTTCTAAATCTTCTGGGAAGCGTGCGCTTCGCATGACTTCTTTTCAGGTAGAGTCATATCCTAATTTTAGAACGAGGTTCAGACAAGTAGCAAAGCCGGTGAAGCTTCTATATTCCCGGTACGCTGCCCCCCTCGGCTCGAGTTGTCTGCTTGGGTAAGCCAGGTTTAGAACAATACACCCAAAGGTTCAAACCTACAATGACATAACCTCATGCTGGATCCCTAGTAGGAACGTTTTTTTTTTGGATCACGTGCATTTGGCTTTGGGGACTCAACACAGGGGTTGGGTCTGTCTAGGACAGGTGTACCCAAAACTAAATAGACCATCCTGATGCATCCTACGTGCTACATGTACATTTGTTTGATCTGGTTTGTATGTTGACTAGCTTCTAGAATAGGGAAAGAAAATGAAAGAAAAATGAATGAAGAAAATCAAAAAGAAAACAAGAGTGAGAGGTAGGAATTTGAAAATTTTCGAAACTTTGCCAAAATTTTGAAAAAAATAGAGAAAGAAAATAAGCCAATATTATCAAAATGTCATGTTTCCTCTATTCCGTCAAAATTGGCAGAACTACGCGAGTTTGGTTCTTACCGGATGTGAGATACGTAGGCAAACCTCATCGGTTCCGGCACCCAATTTTTAACAATCCAAAAAAATATTTTCCTTTACTTCCTTCCTTATAAAATACTTTCTTTGAGATCCCAATTTTTTAAAAATCCAAAAATATTCTCCTTTACTTCCTTCTTTAGAAAAGTCTTTCTTTGAGACCCCAATTTTTAAAAAGCCAAAAATATTTTTTTTACTTCCTTCTTTAGACAAGTCTTTCTTTGAGACCCCAATTTTTAAAAATCTAAAAATACTTTTTGAAAGGCTTTTATCAGACCCCAATTGTCAAAATCCAATTTTTTTTTTTTTTTACTTCCTTCTTTAGAAAGGTCTTTCTTTGAGACCCCAATTTTTTAAAAAAAATTCAAAAATATTTTCTTTTAATTTCTTCTAAAAAACCCAAAAAATATTTTCATCCTTCTTTAGAAGTTTTTCTTTCGAAAATTGAAAAGAAAATTCAAGATTCAAAAATATTTTCTTTAGAAGTCTTTCTTTCATAATTCAAAATAAAAGTCCAAAAACCCAAAAATATTTCCATTCTTCTTAGAAGCTTCATTTTCGAAATTCACAAAAAAAAACGAAATCAAAAATATTTTATTCTTCTTTATAAGTCTTTCTTTCGAAAATTTAAAAAAAAGCTCAAAAATTATTAGTTTATTTACTTTATTTCTGATCTTCTCGAACTACGCAAGATCTGATTCATGTTCCCACATGATACGTAGGCAACCCACATCAGGTTTGATCGAATGATTAAAAAAACAACCAAACAAAAAAAGAAAAAAAGGAGAGAAAAGAAAAAAAAAAGAAAAGAGAAAGAAAAGGAAAAAAGAGAGAGTGTGTGTTTATTCTAACATGCTTGTTGTTTTGAAATAAAAGCTAGTCAAAGATGGTCGGTTTGTTATTTGGCAATGGCGAGTCACAAAACAATCCGAGATCTCTTGGAAATAAAAGCATCTTCTCAACCAATGGAACAAGCACCATTGTTGTTGATCCAAGGTCGCGAAAAGGAAAGTAGGCAGGTTGGCAGTGAAAAATCTAAAATGGAGGAATATGTGGGGTTGACTTTACCATATTTGAGCAATGGTACATGGCATGCTTGGGATGATTGTCAAAATTTGAGTGTTGAATCCAAAACAATCAAAACGGTCAAATGTCGTAGTAATGTTGATATGCATGTTGCTTAGTAACTGGAAAGTCACTCCTTTTTTAGCCATGGTAGCTTATTTTTTCGTCTTTTCTTCTTCTTTTGTGTTATCGGACCCTACTATCCTTTATTCAATAAAAATCAGTCAGTCATTTTGTGCATAGTTCTTTTCACGCTAGTTCCAATGACATGACATGCATGCGGAATTTTGGCCAGATCTTAGAAAACTGATTAGTCTTGAATTAGATAAGTGAGAAAGAGACGCTTTTGAAGATGAATAGAAACAAGAAACAATTGAAAAATAAGCATGAGCCCAGTTTACATGGAACCAAAGTATTCATGCTCGTGGAAGTTGAGGATCTCTACCTTTTGAATCATTTGAAAAGATCGGGCTTAAGGATGATCAGACGGGATGAAGTTTGTTTAGCACTAAGAGATAGAAAGTTTGTTTCAAAAGAAAATGTATTCCAGATAACTTGAAATGGATCAGTTAGCGGCAAAATGCATCTTCTACATCAAGGCAAAATCCAAGGAAAAGTCACCCAAATTCACAAGGGTCATTCGCTGCGAGGAAAGTATTGCTCATACAACTTTACACTGAAAAAGACCCAAAAAACAACATGTTCATCAATGTTATGATTGCGAAAGGATACTATATTTGGTGTTCTCGAGGCAGGGAGGCCATTTTTCTGCTATCCAAACACTTTATAACCTTTGTTATCCCTTTCGAGCATGTGTTATTTACTTTGACCACCCTCTTTTGGAATGAAGTTTAGAGTCAAAAGTACCAAAAGAAAATTAAAAAAAGTCCATGCCTCAAGATTAAAAACTAGGGCAACTCTTAGAAAGTTTAACAAAAAAAGAAGAAGAAAAGAATAGTGGAAGGTCCATGCCCCAAAATAATAGAAGCTGGGGCAACTTGTTTTGGAAAAAAGAGAAAAACGAAAAAAAAGAAGAGAGAAAAAAAAAGAGAAGAAACATAAAGAAAGATGAAAAAATATGTTTGAACTACGTTAGACTTGATTCCTAAAAAGGGATACGTAGGCAGCCTTACACGGTTCGGTCCAACCAAACAAGATTCAAAAAAAAATCCAAAAAATCCCCAGTATCTAAAACTGGGCCAAAGATTTTATTTCACTTTCGAAAGAGTCGATTCCAAGAGTTGTAAGTCAACAACCCTTCATTTTGAGTCTACAACCCTTCACTTTTTGAAATCTCGATATGCTTAATACTTCTAATTGCTCTTATGTGTACTAAATGTATTGATTAAGTGTGTCTAGTTGTCGATAAACTATAAAGATGTCTGAAAATGAATTAAATGAACTGGGGAAAATAGAGTGTGGATAACGAGCTAAGAATTTAAGTTATAATTGTGCCTAGTGATGTCTATGAAATGAGAGAATATATGAAAATGAAATGAGCCTCGACTCTATTATTTTTAAAACGACTTTGAAAATAGAACTGCCTAAAAGATTTTGATAATCAATCCATGCACATAAGTTGTTGTTTTAACTAATGCCTTGTCTTATAATATATTCAATGTGATACGAGTCCTTACATACTCTGGTGTTGAAATTGTATATTGTCGTGATTGGGAAAGAGTAATTCAAGAATAATTGGTGTATTGCTTGTTTATGACTTTGATGTGTATTTCTATTGTTGGTTGGTATACCCCAATCTTTGGGAAGAAACCTTTTGTGTTTAAAGTTTCAATTGCTAATGAACTCGAGGTATATGATTTCTGAAACACTTTATACGTTGATAATTGGTGAGGATACTTGAAATTAAAATAAGTGAAGGTATGGAATATGAAATACAGTCATCATGCCCTTAATAGAGAACCTTGTGAAAGGCCCAAAGAGCCAAGGAGATATTGTGAATATGAATGGCTGAAAATACTAATAAAGATCTATACAACGTGAAATATTCTAAGATGAATACAATTCTATTTATGTTTACCTTTGTGTTAAAATCAAAGTAAAAATGTTTTTGGGATATCATTAGCAAAGCCGAGGAAGGGTGGTTCATAAGCCCCACACCTGAAACTACACGTGCCAGTGTAAGGGTGGAATATGTTTATTCCCCTAAATTGGGATGAAACTGGTACCTGTGAATTAGAAAAGAAAATAAGTCAACCCACATGGCATATGTGGGAAGGTGGCCTAGCTGATCGGGTGGAGATCAGACTCCATGTTGCGCACATGATGGTACTACTCTTCTAACAACTTTCTTTCGCATCACATGTCAAACCACATTGTCCGTGGGGAGATGGCCTAGCTGATCGGGCGTGATCGGACTCCGTGCTAACAAAGACGGTGGAATATTGGTGCTAATGATCTCCCAACCAAATATATATATATATATATATATATATATATATATATATATATATACACACACACACACACACACACACACTATTTTTGTACTTTAAAAATCATTATGTTTTAATTGGTTATTTGAATATTGTTGGTTGTGACTTGTTGTTTCTATGTGTTGTGTTTGCCTCTATGGACATTCGACTTTGAAAGAGTATTTTTAGCTATTCATACTAGTGCTATTCGACGGCACTAACGTCCTTTTTGCCGGAGGCGCTGTATTTTTAATTGATACGGATGGTTCCACAGCAGGCGGCAACGATCAATGATGGCAATATACATTTCCCGACTGACTTGGTAAGCCCCACTTAATTTCAGGGTCTTAAACCTTTTGTTCCTCATGTATCTGTTGTTCACTTTCTTACCATGTTTTGAGGTAGCCGACATTTCCTTATTACCCTTCAGTTGTACTTAGAGGCTCCGTAGACAGTTTGTGGGTGGTGCTCTATGTTGGGAGGGGAACTAGAAGTGTTGGTAATTAGCAAAAATATATTTTTTATTAAATCCATAAACTTGTAATATTTTGTTAATATAAATGAAGTTGTTAATGGAAATGAAACGGAGGTGGTAAGGAAATACTTTAATAAATTGATTAATGAAGTTCATGTCCTCTTTATTTATGAATTAGTTTTGGGTAGAGTGGAATCTAACAGGCTTGCTCAGTTGGGTTTACTCGGTTGATCGCCGGTCGCATTCCTCGATTTTTGGGGCGTGACAATCTTGGTATCAGAGCCTAAGGTTTTAAAGTGCCCTAGGATGTCTCGGAGCCGTGTCTAGTAGAGTCCTTCTTATCGGTGTGTTGTCGACCACATCTATAAGTTGGAGGCTACTTGGAAATTAAGGAATAATACCTTTATTTGATATTCTATATTGTGTGGTAGAGCTCAAGATAGGGAGCTGATTTCCTCGTTATGTCTCATATTTTAGATGAGTAACCCACGAGATCGAAGCAGCGAAGAAGGAATAACCCCACCATTGAAGCTGGGGGAAAATTGCACAAGAGTTCGTTGGGAGAATGCGTCAAGCGTTGGAGGGATTTGAAGAACTTTTTGTTAAAGGAAGTGTCCTTGTTCCTACCAATTTCACCGCACCGCCGGATCGTGTGGTGAGAGCATCAAAGAAACGAAAGAGGGTTGCCGGTGCTAATGAGATGGATTGCTTAGTTTGCAAGAAGCGTCACTTGGGAAGATGTTGGATGACTCTTTAGATATGTTATGCTTTTGGAAAGAGGGGGAAGAAGAAGAATAAATTCCCTAGGATGGGTACACATATCCCGGTCTGCCCGGTATGTGGGGAGGAACATTTGACGTCATGTTGTGAGTATGCTCGGCAACGTTCTTGGGGTGGTAGATCTGGGAAATTCCAAGGGTACGCACAACAAACCAGGGCTGCGAAGCTTGGAGGAAGAATAAGGGGGAAGTTTATAATGTATGCAAAAAGGGTGAATATCAGGCCAGTAGGGGCAAGTCAGTTTAGTGGACCTCGCCCCCGTTGTGTGAAGTGTGGAAGATGTCATCTGGGAGTATGTCACCATGGTACCAATGTATGCTATAAGTGTGGTATATGGGGTCACCTTCAAAGAGATAGTCATTCATCTCCCCAGGTCATGGGCAGGGGTGTGGCACCGCCAGCCAGTTCTACGGTTACTTCATCTGCAACGCCTCCCCCAGCTCAGGTTATGATAGCGCTCGCAGAGCGTGGATCAGTTAAGGATGGTATTCAGGGCTTGGGAGGGCCCAACAAGTTCTATGCTATGAGGAGGCGTCAAAGGTCGGAGGCTTTTCCGGGTAGGGTTATATGTATATTGACTCCCCAATCTTTTGACGTGGATGCATTTGTTGATTCTGGTTCCACTTTGTCATATGTTAATACTTATGTTGCTATGGGACTTGGGATAGAGTCAGGACAACCTTATGAGTCATTCTCTATATCTACTCTTTGAATGAGGCGTATCATTCGTAAAACCTCTTTAACACAATTATCTTACTTACGACCTCTTGAGAAATTGAATCCTATAATAACTTCTTGAATCGAGTCATAATCGTAGGGTAATACTTTCCACTTGCTTCCCTAAATTTTCAACAAGGAACTACACCTGATGAATTTCTTACAGAATCTTTTTATTTAAATGGACAACATCTGCTCCCTTGTGCCTACGCACGCATCGTCGTAAAAGTTTACCTACGTGGGGTTAAATTCAATGTAAAGGAGCGCAGTGTGGCGATCCTTCTCGAGTCACTCTTCTCCCTTTGGTGTATATGGATCCTATGGCTTGAACAGTCACTCTGCTCTCTTGTGAGTATCACCATGAAACCTTCCCCTGTCTAGTAGCATATCTAAGCTCCTATCACGTGTGTGCATGTCAATTGAAGAGGTCGTTTGTCCATAAAGGTTTTTTGAGAAATTTGAGGTTTTCAGAAATTCGTCATAGGAATATCTTCTCTTTTCCCATTGTAGTATGACTCTCGTGCCCACTTAGATCATTTCTTAGTAAGTAGCTCGCTTTGTCCATAGTATCGTAGTTGCCTGTGAAATGTCCTGGTATTGCTGCTTGAGAATTATTATAGCAGAAACATGTCAATATCATAGAGAAGTGTTCCTTCTCACTAACCAATACATGATTTTATCCGAAAATTAAGATGCTCTAGCTATGTGGTTTCACTCGTGAAAGGTTGAGATTAGATGCTTTCGGATTTTTGCACAGATCATGAGCATATTGATTGGGAATACAAGTTGTCATATCTTTAGTTATCTCATACAGGGTCAATTATTGGGAAGGGTTAAGATATTTTAATTATGATAATCTCATAAGTATATTTCACTTTAGGCCGCACTATGAGTATGATGTTTCCCCACCGTTATTCTCCATATATTCTGTGTTTTTATATGTCTATGTCTAAGAAGGTAGTTGGAAATCCTTTGTGCATCATTCCAGTGGAAATTATTGAAGGTGAAGTTAATGGATAGTTAGCTTATGCTTGGTATCTAGTTGTCATCCTTGTTAGATAAGTTTGGGAGTTGAGATTACTTCCGTGAATGTGTTATGGAAAAGTCTGTAAGTCGAGGAGGCCACCTTGAATGTCGATTGTGTCGCGGAAAGAAAATATTTTCTCCCGATTGTATAAAAATTGGTTTTGATTTAAAATGTACCTTCTAGGTGTTATGATTTAAAAATGTGCAGTCCATGTCCAGGTATCATTATGATAGTATAGAGCTTGTAATGTTGAGATTAGTGTTATTGACATATACATTGTGGTGCTTTGTCGAGTTGTGGATGTGTTGTTAAGATGGTTTTGGTGGTTCTCTGGCAGGTGGATAGGCCTAGTTACAAAGGGACTTGAGGTAGGTGAAAAAAGAGATATATTATGTTAAGTGTTTGGGGCGGACTCTACTTCTCATTCGAGGACGAATGATCCTAAGCGGGGGAGAATGTAAGGCCACGGAAAATTTTGTTAAGTAATTTAAGATTTCGTGGTGCGGGGTAGGCTAATTATTATATTTTATGTGCTATCAATATGATGGACATCAATTGGATATGGTAATAAGTGTATAAGTCATATAATAAGTAATGTGGGATCCAAGGAGAGGCCTAAGTCTAAGTCAATTTGGAAAATTACATAATAGGCTAAAATTCCAAATGAGTTCGCACAAGTCCACACTTTGGACGAGCATATCTAAATATATATAGTGTGTTATGTGATGAGCAACCAATGAAATTAAATATCTTCCAGTCTAGTTTCTAACGCTTCAACCGTTCATCATTTGGACACTCCTACAAAAAAGTTATGATCAAAAAAGTTATGATCAAATTACCAAATTCTAGCATAATGTAATTTTGCGGCCATTATGCGATCGCAGAAGTGATTATGCGACCGCAAAATGGTCGCAAACCTGTCCAGTGCAGCCCAGTTCTGGGAACCAATCCCGCGATCCATTTTGCGACCCACATACCTATCATGTGGTCCATTATGCGACCGCAGACCCGATTTCGGAGGCTTCTTTTTCCTATTTTCATAACCCGACCCCATTTTGATAAATAGGCTTTGGGGCTTCATTTGGGGCTGTTTTCTACTGAATCTAGAGAGAGGTGAGAGTATTTTAGTGAGGGAATGAGGAACCTAACATCCTAATCATCCAATCTTGCACAAATTCTCAAGAATTAAGGGAGCTAGCCACTAGATTATCCTTCATCCGGGTAAGTCCTACTTCTAAGATTTGATATAAGAGATTATGAGTTTAAAATTATATTGTGGGGTTAGAAATGAGCCATGCATGTGACACTAAGCTATAGTATGCGGGATTAATGAACTATTTTGGGTTGTTCTTGTTGAAATTGGTTTAGGGAAGAAGGAATTTCCATTGTAGAACCTTGTAGTCTATTTCACATGTTAGGTGTTTGATGAAATTCCAAAGAGAGTTACACCATGAGAAATCTTTCTAATTATTAATCGATTTTCGCTACCTTCCTATAGATTATTATTGCTATAGGTGTTGGTGCGTTGTAGTAACTTAAGGAAAGCTCAACTGGGTATATTGGCTAAATTTCTCTCTCGAAATGGAATTTCCTAATGTTTCCGAAAGTTTTAAGTATGTCGGCTCAAAATCCCTAATTCCTACATTCCGGTTTATCCCCTATAGACTCATAAGCTTGATTACTATGAATGACCCTTATATAGAAATATATATATGTTTAAAGTATGGCTTGACTATTAAAATGGTATGGCTTGGAGTTGTGTTTTAAAAATGAAAACTGGTATACCAATTAGTTGAGGAAATCTCGATATGCTTAATACTTCTAATTGCTCTTATGTGCACTAAATGTCTTGATTGAGTGTGTCTAGTTCTTGATAAACTATAAGGATGTTTGAAAATGAATTAAATGAACTAGGAAAATAGAGTGTGGATAACGGGCCAAGAATTTATGTTATAATTGTGCCTAGTGATGCCTATGAAATGACAGCATATATGAAACAGATTATGAAATGAGCCTCGGCTCTATTGTTTTAAAAAGACTTCGAAAACAGTGTTGCCTAAAAGATTTTGGTATTCAATCCATGCACATAAGTTGTTGTTTTAACTAATGCCTTGTCTTATAATATATTCAATGTGATACGAGTCCTTACATACTCCGGTGTTGAAATTGTATATTGTCGTGATTGGGAAAGAGTAGTTCAAGAATAATTGGTGTATTGCTTGTTTATGACTTTGATGTGTGTTTCTATTCCTGGTTGGTATGCCCCAATCTTTGGGAAGAAACCTTTTGTGTTTAAAGATTCAATTGCTAATGAACTCGAGGTATATGATTTCTAAAATACTTTATACGTTGGTAGTTGGTGATGATCCTTGGAATTAAAAGAAGTGAAGGTATGGAATATGAAATACAGTCATCATGCCCTGAAAAGAGAACCTTGTGAAAGGCCCAAAGAGCCAAGGAGATATTGTTAATATGAATGGCTGAAAATACTAATAAAGATCTATACAACGTGAAACATTCTAAGATGAATGTAATTATATTTATGTTTACCTTTGTGTGCAAATCAAACTAAAAATATTCTTGGGAGTAGCATTAGCAAAGCCGAGGAAGGGTGGGTCATAAGGCCCACACCTGAAACTACACGTGCCGGTGTAGAGGTGGATTGTGATTATTCCCCTAAATTGGGATGAAACTGGTACCTGTGAATTGGAAAAGAAAATAAGCCAACCCACACGGCATATTGGGAATGTCGGCTAGTTGATCGGGTGGAGATCAGACTCCACGTTGCGTACATGGTGGTACTACTCTTGAAACAACTTTCTTTCGCATCACATGTCAAACCACATTGTCCGTGGGGAGATGTCCTAGCCGATCGGGTGTGATCGAAATCCGTGCTAAGAAAGAGGGTGGAATATAGGTGCTAATGATCTTCCAACCAAATATAAATAAATATATATATATATACACACACACTATTTTCGTACTTTGAAAATCGTTATGTTTAAATTGGTTATTTGAATATTGTTGGTTGTGACTTGCTATTTCTATGTGTTGTCTTTGCCTCTATGGATATTCTACTTTGAAAGAGAATTTTTATCTATCCATACTAGTTCTATTCGACGGCACTAACGCCCCTTTTATCGGGGTCGCTGTATCTTTAATTGACACAAGTGGTTCCACAGCAGGCGGCAGCGATCAACGATGGCAGTATATATTTCCCAACTGACTTGGTGAGCCCCACTTCATTTCAGGGTCTTGAACCTTTTGTTCCTTATGTATCTATTGTTCACTTTCTTCCCATGTTTTGAGGTATAGCCGGAGCCTTGTTTCCGGAATTTCTTTATTACCCTTCAGTTGTACTTAGAGGATCCATAAACAGTTTGTGGTCGTGCTCTATGTTGAGAAGGGAACTAGAAATTGTTGTAATTAGAAAAAATATATTTTTCATTAAATCCATAAACTTGTAATATTTTGTTAATATGAATGAAGTTGCTAATGGAAATGAAATGGAAGTCGTAAGGAAATACTTTCAGAAATTGATTAATGAAGTTCATGTCCTCTTTATTTATGAATTAGTTTTGGGTAGAGTGGAATCTAACAGGCTTGCTTAGTAGAGTTTACTCGTTTGAGCGCCAGTCTCACTCCTTGGTTTTTGGGGCGTGACAGTATCCCTGCCTCCAGATGAGGCACCGTTGAACCCACCGGAATTACGAGGTCTCTTGTCAGACCCCTGACCTCACTGTGCAAGAATCATCTTAACTCGCCTGGCAATTGGCAGCCGCCCGAAAAGAAATCTCATTCCCACTCACCTTAGCCATCTGCAATATGATAGACTGTGCAAGTCCTTCAATAAAACCTCCCCACCCTCTCTCTCGGTAGGAAGTAAGAGAAGAGTATGACGTGCCAAATCCACAGAACGGGCCTCATACAGAGTAACAGTCATACTGCCCTGCTGGAGACGCTCGAACTGACAACGATGATCCTCTCTATGTGATAGGGAGGAACTTCTCTAGGAAGAACTGAGAGAACTAGTCCCAAGTAAGAGCGGGCGACCCAGCTGGTCTGGTCAACAATAATCTCTCCACCAATTCTTGGCGGAAGCTGACATCTGAAATGCAGCAAAATCGACCCCATTGGTCTCCACTGTACCCATGTTCTGTATCACCTCATGACATCTGTCGAGATACTCCTGGGGATCCTCTGAATATGCACCACTGAAGTGACCTAGAAAGAGCTTAGTAAACTTGTCCAATCTCCATAAATCCTTAGAAGACATAGTTGGCCCATCACCAGCATGTGCCGCAACAACCGGCTGAACTACTCCGATTGGATGAGCTGCTGGAGTCTGATACTGGGGAGCCATCTGCTCTGGAGTGTGGGTAGCAGGATTTTTGTTCCTCCTACAGCTTGAGAGTTAGCTGGTACCATGGGAAATGCGCTAGTCTGGGCCACACTCTCCATAAGTTCCACTAAACGGACCAAAGCGTCCTGAAGCACTAAATGCGCTAGTCTGAGCCACACTCTCCATAAGTTCCACCAAACGGACCAAAGCATCCTGAAGCTCTAGGGTGGCAATGAACCCCTCCGGAACCTGAGCTGGCCCAGCAGGAACAGTCGAGGATAGAACTCCTCGTCAAACTCTACCTGAGGCTCCACGGCTGGTGCTGCTTCTCGTGCTCTGGGCTGAGCCCTGCCCCTACCTCGGCCTCGACCCCTGCCCCTTAAAGGAGCTGCCACTGGGGGCTCTGGTTACTGCTCAACTGAAGATGTGATTCATGTTCTCGCCATCTTCTAGAAAAGAAGAGTAGAAGAGTTCAATTAGCATTGAGAGAACAAAATCGCACGAAAGAGAAGAATAGAAGTGAAATTTGTTCCTAAACTTCATAGACTCTGGAAGATAAGTACAGACATCTCCGTACCGATCCTCCAGACCCTACTAAGACGGCTAGTGAATTGTGAGACCTAGGTAACCTAGTGCTCTGATACCAACTTGTAACGACCCAAAATTTCTACCGTCGGGACCATGATGGTGCCTAACATTTCACTTGCTAGGCAAGCCAATGTTAGAAAATCATTAAGTAAATAATATAAATGCCATAATATCTGCTACATTTAGGATCCGGAGTCACAACTCACGAACTTCTAGGATTTACAACAAGTGAAGTCTGAAAGAATACAACTGTTTGAACGAAAGAAACAGTAAAAACAGGGGAAAGGTAGATGGGGACTTCAAGGTCTGCGAACGCCAAGAGATCTACCTTGACTCTCCAATGAACCAGTCCGAGATGCTACACCTCTCGATCAACTAGGACCAATGCCAAAATCTGCACAAGAAGTGCAGAGTGTAGTATGAATACAACCGACCCCATGTACTCTGTAAGTGCCGAGCCTAACCTCGACAAAGTACTGACGAGGCTAAGGCGGGTCACTCAAACCACAACATGTAAGAAATATATGTAATAAAGACAAAAATAGGTAATACAAAATGAAATAAAGTAGTAAATCACAAATAATAACTACAACTCCAGGAAATAAACTAGTAACGTTTCAAAATTTACTAATCCTTAAGTGCAAAAGAAAACACTGTAAAACTAACACAACTCAGGGAAATATAAACACATAGGGTGTTGCAGAGCGCAACCCTATCTCACCGTATCACAATATCAGAATCACAATTCCACCTTATTTCACCAAAACACTCTACCCTTATTACACCTGTTGCGGCGTGCAACCCGATCCTACCGTATAGTATAATTTGATGACCCAACGGGTCATTTTATAAAATTAGACTGTGTTCCATGCTTAATAGCCATAAAAAGACTAAAATTAAATACCTCAATTTGCGTGCATAGTCCGGGCGTGAAACCGAAAAGCTTTTATGTGGAAATATGAGAAATAGTAATTTTTAGAATTTAAATTCGATAAAAGTTGAATTTGGTCAACCTTTTGAGTAAACGGATCCGGATCCGTGTTCCGACAATCCCGGGAGGTCTGCAGTAAAATATGGGACTCGGGCGTGTGCCCCGAAATGAATTTTGTAGTCCCAAGCCTTAGAAATCAATTTTTGAAAGAAATTGTTTTACTGAAATACTTATGAATTAAAGAAAAGAAATAATACTAAAAATCAGTGATATCGGGTCTGTATTTTGGTTCTGGAGCCAGATACAGCTTTGTTATGACATTTAAAGGTTAATTGTGAAATTTGGTGAAAAACGGAGTTCGTTTGACGTTATTCGGACATCCGGTTGAGAAATTATGAACTTTAAGAGTTTTTGTTGAAAATGATGAGTTTTGAGGTTTAATTCATATACTTACATGTTATTTTCATGATTTTATCGCACGAGCAAGTCCGTATGATGTTTTTAGACGTGCGTGCATGATTTGTTTGGAGCCCCGAGGGCTCGGGTGAGTTTCGAATAGGCCACGGGGTGATTTTCACTTTAAAAGAACTACTGGTTTTTCCTTCTTCTGGTGTCCAGGTATTTGTGCCATGTGATCGCATAGAGAGGATTGCGATCGCCTAGAGTAATCTCTAAGGGTCCCAAAAATTTGGCTTGTGCGAACGCAGCACTATTTGTGCGATTTCGGAGATCAGTCCGGGCTCTATTGTGCGAATGCACCAGCAGCCATGCGAACGCACTGCCCCAGCCCCCTACCCTGTGCGAACGCACCCCCACCCCGCGATCGCACAGCCCAATTTCCCCTTACCCCGTGCGATCGCATATAATTAACCGCGATCGCACAGTTGCCCATCCCAGCTAATATAAATACCTGTTAAAAACGGGCAGAACCCTTTCTTCTCCAAATTTTCGAGGTTCCAGCCCTAAAAACGAGTTTTCTTCAACAATCTTCATCCCCAATTCATAGGTAATCAATTCCAAACCTTGTTCTTTCAATTCCTTACTACATTGCATCACTTTTAAAGCAAAAACAAAGAATTTTCATGGTAAAAATCTAGGATTTGGATAGAATTAGGGCGTTTTGTAAAAATTGAATTTTTATATCAAATTAAGGCCGGATTTCAAAACTAATAGCATATTTTGGGTTCGTGCGTGAATGGGTAAACGTAATTTGGTCCGAACCCCGGGTTTAGACCAAGCGGGCCCGGGGTCGGGTTTTCACTTTTTTAATTTGTATTTTTCAATAAAGCTAGTTCCTTTAGCATTAGTTAACGATATAAAGTTAATTTTGATTAGATTCGAGAAATTTAGAGGTGAATTCAAAAGGAAAAGCAATAATTGAGCAGTGAGTGGAATGCGGAGTTGAGGTAAGTATTTGGTCTAACTTTGGCTTGAGGGAATAGGACTCCCCACTTGTTTGTTATGTGAAACGCATGGGCGTGGTGTATAGGTGTGGTGACGAGTATCTATGCACCTCCCAAATTGTCTGTTAAACATGACCCCCTTCCTGTTCCCCATTTATTTGATCATTATCTTAATTGTTATATGTTCATTATTGCTTCTATGACTATTTGGCCTTGTTGATCTGTTGTTAGATATTGTTGTGATTATTTGGAAAGAGTATTG